>JAOXYF010000014.1:7725878-7736276 GCA_028565775.1 Sternarchorhynchus goeldii | reverse complement strand
TGTGTTTGTGTGTGTGTGTGTGTGTGTGTGTGTGTGTGTGTGTGTGTGTGTGTGTGTGTGTGTGTGTGTGTGTGTGCTGAATGTTCTAAGGACCAAGAGTAAGAAGCATCGCCCTGTGCTATATAACAGAACACAGAAATGCTCCAGTATTTTCTCTGTCCACAGTCTCTTCCATGTCTTCATGTTTTCAAGCAGTGATATGTGACACGTCTTCACACGTTTTCTGTTCCACTGGAAACTGAAAATGACTTTTATTTTTAGACATGAGTGAAATAATAATCTATGTAACTCGACAGTATTTTGAAACAGATTTCACAGATATTGAGTGAAGCAACCTGTTTATAATGAATAGTTGATGAATAGTTGATGAATAGTTCAATTTATTTCCTGTAGAATATTATGAATGGAATATTTAAACTACAACTATAAGTTTACACTTGCTTAAGATTTAAATATATTTTAAAATATAGTTTAAAAATATAGTTTAAAATAATACAGCTAGGGTAAAGAGAGCTTTACTTCACCAAATGTTGACAGAAAGATATTTGGGTTAGAAATTTCTGGAAATCCACTTACATTGTTGAATCCTAAATGTTTTTGTTTTTAAACAGAATATAAGAGAAACCAGTCATTCAGCATTTTTAACTAATGACCCTTTCAAAGAGCATCAGTAAATTGGACAGTTGAGTAAGTCAATAAACGGCAGTAAAAAGACCCATTGGTTGATTAGTACTATGTAAAAGACAGAGAGGGAAGTGTTCAGAGAGCTGCTTACCAGGACCAGAATGGAGCCAATCTGTCCTGAATGTAAGTCCCAAGAACTGCCTGTTTCTATCCTGTACAGCAAATATTTACACATTCCTTTGTGTGTTTGTTAGTTAGTTTTAGGCTGTTTTTTTGTGTGTTTTTAAACAGTTGTAGTGATGTATTCAAATTCACGTACAGTCTAGGAAGAATTTATCAGAATGAGTCCCGGTATGAGTGTGAAGGTGAAAGGTGTGTGTGTGTGTGTGTGTGTGTGTGTGTGCGTGCGTGTGTGTGTGTGCGTACGCACGTCCACTACAAATAAAGTCTAATCAATTCCCATGGTCTCCACATGGCTACAGGGTGGAATCCATGGAGACACTGAAGTCTGCAGTTCTTCAGTGGGGTGGAATCCGTGGAGATGTGGGACTCTGTGGTCCTTCCATGCTTCCCTGCATTCAAGCCTCACAGGCCTGGGTTTGAAGAAGAAGCGCCTGTGCTAATCAATTCCCCTTGCCGGAACACCGCCAGACAGAGCTGAAGCATCCCTGTCCCAGAGGCCACGCTCTCCCTCATTCCTCTCCTGTCCCTAAAGCTCCTATACGAACCGCAGCGTGGACATACCTCGCGCTCTCCCTTACGCAGCACTGCGGAATTCTATCTCCCTTTGCTACGGATGAAGTGTTCAGAGCACAATGGGTAACTGTGGGGGTAGAGAGAGAGAAAAAAAACCCATCAGAATGTATTGGAATTTGTTATTTGATTTTATGATGCTGCTTGTGACTTGTTCTAAGACAGTAAAGGCTGAATTCTCAGACGGTGGTTGGATTTGCAGATTATTGCTTACCAGTTTTTTTGCAACACTGCAGTCACGCACAACCAGTTGCCTAAATATTCATAAACAATTAAATATACATAATGCCCATATTGAATCTTTTTTGATCCGTCTGTATGTTACTTGCGATGCTGTCCATCCTTTAGCATAGCCAGAAGTTCGTCGAATTCCCCCCTGGATACAGTCTCACTGACGGGCACGTCCTCCGTGCTGTTCTTCAGCTATTGCTGGAGTGCGACACTTTCATGCAGTGCACGATAAAGAAATTCCATTACGGCAAAAGTACAGACCCTCTGAGCTTCCGTCCGTGAAAATCTCTAGACATGTCATTAGCCCTTGTTATTACCCTTTTCTGCACAGTGGGAAAAACATGACACTTTTAACCCCTCCACCTCCTCACTCCCATAACTGCATACCTTTCATATTAGTTTCAATGTCATTATTAAATAATTCACAGTAGGTGCTCATTAATAAGCCTTGATAACGAAATATCAGTAAAACTGAACTTTATAAAGTGAACATCCCCTTGTGTAATATAATCTAGGATCAGTAATAAAAAAAGACTAATCTGAACCAGTGTGATGTAAATGGCAAACTGGGTCTCGGATCAGGTTTTCAACCTGCGTTCCCTTTGGCCAGCAGAGTGAAATCAGAAAAAGTTGGTGAGAGAAGGAACCTAGCAAACAAACCCAGGGAATTGTTAGCAGGGCCATTGACTGCCATTTTTCATATGCATCTGCGGGTAGTTTTTGGCAGGGAGTGTTCACAAATGTTCCGATTGGACTGTCTGACCCATGTGAACATTGACTCACAGCATCACACATGGAAAGGTTCACCGAAGGCCTCGCTCCAACTTACACACCTACCCTTAGTAGTGTACACTACAGCTACTGCAAGTAACCTACCCTGTGAAGGACAGAAACATACCCTTTTGACATTTGCAATGTTCCACCATTCATCTCCTGGAATAATTTCAAACTAGCAACCCTGGGCAGGCTTTCTAAACCCAGGGAGGCTGTGTCTCTTGACTCCAGACCCTTATTCTGGAAATGTCTGTGCATATATGTGTGTGTCCATGTTAAATCCATAATGTGAGAATCAGTGTAAACATGGGTTTGGAATCGAGTACCATGCACGTGGATCTTTTGGCATGAACAAGCTCTCTTGTTTACCCCAAGAAGACAACAGGTTTATCCAAGTCCACCAAGGACACCCTTTTCAAGTATAACCCAAGAGCTAATGATTCAGAGAGTCTGGAGCTCAGGTCCTACTTCAGCTAACATTACCCCACGGTCCATAGAAGCCCTGTAGTTTGCCTGAACAAAAAAAAAACAATTTGGGCTCCATGACTCACTCAAAATGGACCCAAACTCTCGTGTAAGAATATTTCACTGTGATGGTGGACACATGGAGGATGAATGACTGATTAAGATAGCACAGGGAAATGCTGGATTAGGTCTGTGGCCTCCGGATAATAAAACAGGATGGATTCGTCAACTGGAGGAATTGGGGTAGAGTGTGTTTGTGTTTGTGTGTGTGTGTGTGTGGTGTGTGTGTGTGTGCGGGTGCACGAACGAGGGGAGTGATGTCCAGGATGCTGAATCCAAAGGACATTTTCTTGGAATGACTTGATGAGTTTTGGGGTCCGGATCAATACACCACCTGCAGCCAATCTGTACAGCGCATTCACTGCATTTCTCATGTCAGCGCCCATGTGACCAGCAGCCATCAGCCCTCCGGAGCCGGCAAACGTGTGGTGAGGAAGGAACAAAGGAAGGAAGAAAGAGAGCAGGTAGTGTAGAAAGGTGAAGAACAAAGTGAGCAAAAGAACGATAAAGAGAGAGATGCAGAATATTAACGAAAAGCTGTCAACACTCGGCCATTGATTTGTGTATCGGCGCCCCAGAATTGTACTCGGAGCCCGTAAGACAGCCTTTCTCTATGTCTCCCTTCCTCTGTAACAACAAAGCACCTGTGTATCTCATTATGGCTCCCTTTCCTTCTGTAATTTGTTTGTTTCCTACCAGTGGTGGATCCATTCAGTTGTAGTACAAGTACTTTTCTCTGCACCCTTACCACTTATCTCCAAGCTCCGAAACAGAAGCGACGCTTAACCTCAAGCTGCAGCACTGAGGAGGAAGTGAAGTCTTGGCCATTGGCCTCCGGTTAAAGGGGAAAGTACCGACAGGACCATAATTACATTTGAATGAATGTCAGGATTATAGTTCGTTTGATGGGCAGCGATCATTGCTTCTTCCAAGGCGCATCCAGTCGATACCTAACCCTGGCTGTTTTGCTTAGCTCGGATAAAAACGGCCTCGCCATCCATCCGCAGAAATAAACATCCCCAAGGCTTCCAACAGCACGCTCCATGCTAGTCTTATTTCTACCAAGGATAGAGTGAAGTTTAGCGACGCTAGAACTGCCAGCTTACTCTGCTCCCAAGTAGGGTCTTTCCAAAAGATTCTTAACAAAGAAGAATCTCCCACAGGGCCTTTTATATACAGTGAATTAATACGGGTTGCTGGTGGAAACTTTCAGACCCATTGTTGGTCCAGAACGAACAGACGAACTAGAAGTTCAGACCATCTACCTCTTGTGACAGAATTTAGTCAGTTCTGGTTTTTTTTGTTTTTTTTCTTGGCCCGCTTCACATCTTTCTCTGCTTGTCTGACACATGCTCTTAGTCTGTCTGCTTTAATCAGTCTGGCTTACACGGCACTTCTCGGATGCTGGTGGCAACCGTGAGAGCTAGCGCGCCTGAACGCACGGCTAGCTCCACGGCCCCTCCGCGTACGATAATTAACACTTCCTTAGTGATGTCTTGATGTAGTCTGGCTTGAAACGCCAGCTCTGGGGGTCTTTTAGCAAATGGTATACTGGCTAGTACTGAATTAGCTACTATCTCTCCAACATGTAAATGCAGGCTTCCAGCTCCACTGAGAGGATGGCACAGTCTTCATCAGGAGAGTCACGCTACACATCAGAGGGGCCAAGCCTCCCCTGATTGATGTATCATATGAAGCATCTGCTACCCAGGCTAAATTAGTTATCGAACACACTCAGTCTAATATCATCTGTTTTCTTCAGCTCACGAGAGGAGTCTAGTATCAGTTCCGTAAATCAGCAACGTGGATCTCCTTCAAGCCAATCTGTCACAGACACAGCTGTCGCCTGGCTACCAGAAAGACTTTAGTCCATGGGAGTCTCAGGATACCTGAAATCACAATGAGGTGCATAATGTAAGTAATGGCCTTTGGCTGGAAAATAGGGTCCCTTCTCACGGCTCCTCAGGCTGGGTGTCCACCCCTCACTTCTAAGAAGGTGGCCTCTGACAGCCAGAGGCACCAAGATCCTGTCCATAAAGTTACAAACAAGGTTCCAGTCCACTTATCCCAGAATACCTAAGGTGGCACTCTGTTTGCTTCTACCTTGTCTCTCACAGAGTCCTTTCCATACTGCGAGACCGAAATGCATTCCGCTACGCGACGGATCCATCTGCTTTGACTGAGAGACTGATCCCAGCACTGTAGGTGTTTGGCGGTCAGATCCGTTTTTCTCGTTGTCCTTGTGATGAGCCGCTAATGAATAGGGGAAGTCTGATGTGTCACAGAGATGACAGACTCACAGCTGGTCCTTGGTTACACCACCAATGGACCCACATACAGACATACGCGCACACACATGCTGATCCGACAGTGAACAGCCTGAGGGGCAATTAGTGGCAATGCTACTTTTACTGCAATCCCTAAAATTGATTTAACATTTGCTCATCATTATGGTGGTGACTGGAAAAAAAAAAACAGCTTTGCGGCTGAGAGGGTGGTAAGGACCACATGTGGCCCTGAGATGGAATAACTAATACAAGGGATTATGAAGCACTCTGTGAACCACAAATTAAGTTAACTCAAATGGTTCAAGGAAACCAGTTGCTGTGGGTCGTTTGATTTGCCTTAACTTAATCTTACACTAATCTTGGGCTAATTACTTTTCACTTTCTACAGTACTGGGACTGAGGCTGCAGTAGTAGCTCACTGACTGCTGACCTAAGTGACTCTGAACTGGATTTTACTACAACTGACTGTAACGCAATAACATTTTAGTTACAATTATAATTTTATTATTCTTTGACCACACAGATCATTACTGACACGCCTGTCGTCCCGTTAATGAAACGCAATTACACCGAGAAAACAATCCCAGATGCGTTTTATCACTACCAGGCATCCTCGTCTTAATAATCTGCTAATAAGCCTTAAATGTAGTTTTCTATAATGTATTCATGTCTTAGAGAGAAGGACACCGATGCTCCACAGTCGAACGCTAAACGGTTTTTTGCAATAATGCATGCTAAGCCATGCCGTCCCTGTTTGCCAAGATGATCGCGAGGCAGTGAGATTTAATTGGCATTTGACTGTCAAGCATGTGACGCCCTGCAGTTCTGAAATAAACTCCTGCAGCTGGCGTTAACGTTTCAGCACGCTCCAGTCTTGAACATTAACTAACTCAACCAACTACACACACACAAACACACACACACTCCCCTCCAGTGTTGACGTGACATGCTTGCGCTGTAATCTTAACAGATAATCGCAAGTTATTAGGTGTAATATTGTGCTCTCAGATATTCGTGGTTTCAATGCGCTTTTCGTTTAATCCCAATATATTTGAAAGTTGTTGTCTCACTGTTTTCTTACTTTGAAGCTCTGTATTAACATCAGGTGTGAATATTATATTGGAAAGCTAGTCAGAAATTAATTTGACAGTGTACTTGTATTTGTAAGTCGACTTGCACGTAGACAACAGCACTAATATTCAACAGAGTTTAAGAGCTTTGATTGCACATAAATACTTGTAAAATAAGTACTATTCCCAGACACAGTAAAGTGAGATAGAGAGATAATCGCTAAAATGCGCTTCACTTTCAGCCGTTATACTATCAGCCTAGTTTTGGTCCATCGTCAACCAGCAGGATTTTGGAATCCGTTCCTGAATACCGCGTGCAGTAACAGATGCTTCTCCGTGGTGACACATTATCCGCGGAGCCGGGAGTGTGAATGGCATTCTGCAGGCTGGTGTAGATGTGACTGGCGAGGCCACTGTGAGTCCGTTCCTCTCAGCTTCGCGGCCAGGGAACAACCGACAGCTCCCGTGCTCCGCAGCCTCAATGAGTCTTACGGCGGCCGCGAATGACAGGACGGAACACCCGCCTCTAACCGGGTCACGCTTCAGGCAGCGGACCGTATGAATAATTCAGTCCACTGACTCTGCAAGGTTCTCTGGCGTGACACGACACTGAGGAATGCAACCATAGCATGGCACTTGTGCGCAGGTTTCAACACTTCACGGAGAGAGACAGCTGCCAGTTTGCCTTGGGTTCTGCCCCACGGTAGCCAGGCTCACACACTTAACGTTGAGCATGTTCGTTTACGCTGCCATTTTGTCTGTAGTGTGTAACTACAGGCAAAGGAGCTGGTGAGAGGAAGCTGCGCAGCGACGCTTGCCACACTAACGCTAAAAGCCTGTTGAGCTAAACGGTGTACTGGGAGCAGTGTTTGTATTTACCGGGTTGGCGCGTTCGTTTAGCGAGCACTTACACGGCCGAGGCTGAGCGCGGGCATGGAGCCGTTCCCTTTAGAAATGGTTCAGGAGAGATTGTTAATTAAATACCTCGATTGTGACAAGCACGCTTGAGTTCAAGTGGAGACTTCCAGCTCCGCCTTTCGCCAGCAGCGAACCAGTGTGGTAATAATAAATCAACGGATGTTTTTCTCCCTTCGGTGGAGGAGAAAGCGATTCACTGTCAAAACTCCTTAAACATCACAGGGCCGTGTTTTCATACCTATAGTTTGATGGTGGTGGTGTTGGGCCTCGCGGGGGGTGGTAGGTGACCATTAATGCAATTTAAGTAGTGATTTCAGTAAACACTAACATTCTCATTTCTGTAGCATGAATATACGATAGTATTCTCAGGACAACAACACAAAGTATATAATTCATAATCCAATTTCAATAGCAGGAGTGTATGATGTTCTCGTGTCAATTACACGTCGTGTCCACAGCACGAGTACACGACAATCTTCTTATTTCAATGACACGGGTATACCGTAATCTCATTTCAATGGCACGAGTAAACGATAATTTCATGTCAGTAGCACGAGTATTTGAAAATATTCTCATTTTAATTGCACGAATATACAATAGCCTTATTTCAACAGCACGAACATACGATGATAATCTCATTTCAATAGCACGAGTCTTCTCATTTCAGTACGTGACACCGCGAAACATCAGAATTGCTGCAGCTTCCTCTTCTCCAGGCGGCTTCTCGTTTACTTTTCAAAACGTAAACAAGCAAATACATGACAATGTTTTCATTATGCAAGAACACAGCGCAGTGACGCTTTGTACAGCGTGTGCCAACCGCTGTTGCCGCGTGCTACTTCCATAGGGGCCATTGGCGCCTTTTCATGCTCCGTAACGCTTCTTTACATACTTGAATATGGAGCAACCAACCTCGCGACACAAGTGCACTGTCCTAGCCTGCTCATTGCGTTTTTGTGTTTTGTTTTTATTTTATCGCACGATTTTAAACCGCACGGTTAAATTGCGCTGAGCGCTGCGAAGGAGCGCCATACGTCATCTACCGCAGGCCAATCAAGATTAAAGATGCCTTCTCATCCACAACGGAGGAAAATTTAATTATCGCTGTTTTTGAACTCCCTGAGCTAAACAGCACTCTAAAGGCGGTGGATTGGTGGTTAGCACGTTTACCTCTCAGCGCTGGGTTGTACCAGTGTGGGTGAAATTTCTAAGTTCTCCCTGTATCTGTGTGGGTTTTCTCTAGGTGCTCTGGGTTCCTCCCACAGTCCGGTGGTTACTCTAAACTGTCCTGGTGTGAGTGTGTGTATGTCTGTGTGTGTCCAGTGATGGATTGATGCCCTGTCCTGGGTGTATATGCCCAGCACCTGATGTGCTCCTCTGGATGGCGTATTGGATCCATCATGTTTGTTGTGTGTTTTTGCTGTACTTTTACCATTTTACTTGGCACTGCCTCAAAAAAAGTGAGTTTCGCTTTTAAGATCAATGTGGCAGGTCTCCCATTTAAAAAGTTGTTGTTTGCACTGAGCGTATATTACAAGATGATTGATTGGTTGGGGTAAAAAATATTGCTCAAGACAACTGTTTATCACTGATAAGAGATCAGGTTTTAAGGAGAGTTTTGAGGAAGTAACAAAGTTCACGTTCAGGCTAACAAAGTTCAGAGGTCCAAGGTCAACTCCAGCGTTGCACTGTTACAATACAATGACCCAGGAAGATGGTGCAAAATTATCTCTTTGAAAGGACGATTTAATAAATAAATGCAGGATGGAAGCACTTAAAAGGATTCACCTTGATAAGATCTTTGAAATGTAAGGAACATATCAAGAAAAAAGATGAATAAGTGCTTGGATTAAAAAAAAAGGCAGAATGGAAAAACTCTTGAGTACGATGGTTTTTGTTATTGTGCGTCGAACGCACTAACACTGTGACCTTGAAGGAGGCGTCATCAGCCATCCGCTCATTCATCCAGCACACGTTCGTCTCCTGGACCCACTCTTCACGGGAGGCACACAGGAGTGGGAGGAGGGCACCTGCTTCATCCGAGCAGAGAAACCTCTCGGGGACTAAGCGTTTTTGGAACCGTTCTTCCCCACGAGACTACACTGTTCTGTCACGCCACGCAGCCATGGCTCGTGTGTGTGTGTGTGTGTGTGTGTATGTGTGTGTGTGTCTGAGCAGGTGTGCAGAAAGCTGTACGTCAGATGGCAGGTCAGCGGTGCGCTGGAGCAGTTTGTTTTGGAGGAGAGAGCGTAGGGAATAATATGAGGAATGCCGGGCTCGCCTCGAGGCTGCCTTAACTTAAATACGCCTGCCTCGCTCTGGCCTGGAGACATTGCCCTGCCTCGCTCTGGCCTGGAGACATTGCTCTGCCTCGCTCTGGCCTGGAGACATTGCCCTGCCTCGCTCTGGCCTGGAGACATTGCCCTGCCTCGCACTGGCCTGGAGACATTGCCCTGCCTCGCTCTGGCCTGGAGACATTGCCCTGCCTCGCTCTGGCCTGGAGACATTGCCCTGCCTCGTTGCCCAGTAATAGCAACAGCTGTGGCAGCAATTACGTTTAAAAACAGCACAGACGCCAGGACTTGCCGTGTCTCAGAGCTCATCCTCACCTCCCAGGTTCTCCTCCGTGGGCCCTGCACACGCTCTAACTGGACATCGTACAGCTGTTCAGGAAGAAGGATGGAGAAAAAAAAAACAAAGCCTCTCCTCTCACAGGGCTGCGGTTATAAATGGAAACACAGTTGCGTATCTTCACCCTCATCATTGCCATATAAGCTCATTCCTCCAAAAACAAAAGCATCGCTCTCAGTCCTTTTTACACGATCAAAATCAGACAGATTTTGCGTCTCTTGAAATAGCAGAGGAATCTTCAGAGACGGAGAACAGTATTTATCATATTGGACATCTGTCAAATCTAAGTACTAGTGCAGGGTCATTCCATATAAAATGAATGTTAGGATGGGGAGGTCCGTATGTTCTCAGATCAGCTGCATCCTGAGCTTTAAAACTATGGGTCGGGGGGGTTCTTTTCTACTTTTTTTTTAGACCGATTCTGTAATTGTGTCACGGCCGTGTTCCGAGAAATGGGCCAAACGTCCCTTCACCCAATCTGGAACTATTTACATACACCTTGGGGTTCAGTAGAGCGGACAGTGATACACAGGAGAGGATTTCAGGGTTTACACACGTTTATTTAAATCACAAGGAAGAGAAAA
>JAOXYF010000014.1:7710237-7725695 GCA_028565775.1 Sternarchorhynchus goeldii | reverse complement strand
ACCCCAAGGTGTATGTAAATAGTTCCAGATTGGGTGAAGGGACGTTTGGCCCATTTCTCGGAACACGGCCGTGACAATTGCTCTTTTCATTAACATACGAGCAGCCAACAAGGCATCAGGAGCAGCGTACAGCCGAACGCAAACACATGGACGACGTGCGTGCGTGTGTGTGTGTGTGTGTGTGTGTGTGTGTGTTAGTGAGAGAGGCAGGAGGTAAGGACTGTTCTCAAATGATCATACAGAGAAGATTTAAGCAGAATGGAGACAGTATCCAGATCCAGTGACCAGAACGTATACAATTTGCATTTGCATTGCATAGAGAATATATAATTATCCCCAATTAAATATGTCAATCGAGTTCAACTTTATTAAATGACTTCATTGTTGCTGTATCACAGGGCTTTCAGCGCAGGTAAACAGCTGAATTACCAAAGATATTTCTTTATCATAAGCTGCTTTATAAGGACCATGATAAAAGTGCTCAAAAGGTCAAAGGTTAAGTCATAGACACAGTTGTTGTAACTGTTGTAACATATTCCAGGTTACGTCTGGTTTGACAGTAACCTACACGGGGCTCATTACTGTAGTGTCCTTTGGATTTTCTTGTGTCTTTTCTCTATATAAGACACTAATCCTAGATCAGTGGGCACTGCTCATCTTCATCACTGTTGTCATCTTCTTCATCATCATCATCATCCAAAGACCTCCTCTGACCTTCAGTTTTCTCACACCGTGGCAAACAGAGGCTTCAGAACCGAACCAGTACTCTGATTACACATTTACTCATGACTGCCAAAGGGATGCGAGCAGGAGCCAGGAGCCAGGGTGTCGGGGGGTCAGGGGGTCAGAGGCAGGGGGCTCAGGGATGAGGGGCAGGATGCCCATAGCAACCAAACGGGCTGGAAAACACAGAGGCAAAAGAAGCAGGTGACAGCAGTGTAACGGTGCGATGAGGGACCTGGAAACAAAACCACACTGGTTGGCCTGAGACAGATAAAAGGTATTTATGAAGAGGTGGGTGTGTGAGATGTGCCATTAATCTGACTGCAGTGTTCTCATACGAGGACCGTTGCTTTTGGCCCTGCCTGTGTCTGTAACAAACACAGATGATATGTGTTACAGCAGTGAGTCATGTGGACCTTCTGTGACCTTCTCGTCTATTCCAACGCTGCTTCTCTCGCACACGAATCCCGGGTTCTCCGCCAAAACACATTCGTTCATGCGTGTGGACCCTCTCCCACAGATATTCTCTTAATATAAACGCAGCACGCAGCTCCGAAATCACTGTGTCCAGAATGTCGGAGATTTGCTCTCTGCTGGTGCGGAGGACTGGTGCCAGCAAACGCCACTTTGCTGGCGTGCAGCTCGTTCCTGGTTCTTTTCCGGTCGCGCCCCCCCCTGGATGACGCTTTCTCCTGAGCTTCCTGGATGCGACGGCCCCTGCGGGTGCAGGGGAAGCCTTCAGCAGAAGCTAAGCTAACTGGATCGCAGCTATAATGTTACAGCTTGTAATCAGAAAACCACACTTCCATGCCATTTTGACATCTAGCGATCGGGAAAAAAATTATAATTCACTGTCGTATTTCCAGTTTTAAGTAAAAATGTGCCTGCTTGCTGATTAGCATGGCTTTTTAACAGAGATTAGCTGTCAGGTTAGTGCTGGTTAGTGCTGTTAGTCGAGAAGCTTACAGCGGAGCACTGGGTCTAAGGTTTAACTGCAGCCAACAACTCACTTTGACACTCATAGTAACTACCTTGTTGGCTACGAGCATCACAAATCCACAAATAATAATGTATACGCGCATGTTGTGAAGCAATATCGGAACCGCACTGTCCGTCAGAAGTAAGAGATGTAAACACCCAGCGTCCAGCGCGTTGTTTTGAAACAGTCCTCTGAGAAGCGCTCAGCACACGGTAAAATAGTTGAAACAGTGGAGACGACCATAGCAAACATGAATGTCAACCACTGATCTCTTTGTGGTTCTACCTTTGGCAGAACATGCGATGGAGATTTCCCCCTCGCAATACAGAACACACCATTGTGTTGGCATGGCTACAGAACTGAACAAACTCTCCCTAGCCTCCAGTACTTGATATGTGTTGTGTGAGGACAGGCCAAGCTTAGCCGGAAGGCAGGCAGTATGGAACGTGTTATGGGATTGCGTCAGCTGGTAACACAAATACATTACGGGACTGCGTCAGCTGGTAACACAAATACATTACGGGACTGCGTCAGCTGGTAACACAAATACATTACGGGACTGCGTCAGCTGGTAACACAAATACATTACGGGATTGCGTCAGCTGGTAACACAAAAAATGGCTAAAATTCCAACAAGGCACTTGAGGCAGCTGAGAAAAGTGTTTTTAGGAGAGTTACTCTGGCATGTACGCTGAACTTTGTAACTCTGCAGGCCATTTACGTACACAAAAAGCTGCGTAAGACTAAAAGGAAGAGAAAAAACCTGGAAAAGGTCCCCTTTAAACTCAGCTACTGCTGGTACTGGTCTTTTCCGACATTATTTCACCCTGAGCAACAAACACATCAACTATTCCTGATCTCATGACTTCAGTTTGAATATCAGTTTGTAATCATCTTTACCAGTATGAATAGAATAACCGTAGCGTTTGCTGAACACAGATATATACATTTATATATGTTTTCCACATCCTCTTACTTCTGCAACAAAACAACAAAACGGTAAAGAATTTGGCAACTCTTTGGGGTTTTTTTTTTACGTGTGACATGTATTGTGATGTTGTATTGTGATTGTATTGTGATGTTGTATTGTGATGTTTTTACGTGTGACATGTATTGTGATGTTCTTAATGGTTTCCCACATTCCCCTCACGACGGTTTAGCAAACGTGTTGATTTAAGAACACCCTCTCCTGGATACGGCCTCTGCGCCCTGGCCTACTTCAGCACTGTTCTGTGTGTTTTTCGTACGGCTCCCCACGGTGGGTTCTTCTCTTTCTCCTTCCACTCCCGTCTTTTCCTTCCTCGTCCCTCTTCCTGCCGTCGCTGTACAGTTGCTGGTCCACCCAGTGGAATCAGCTGTTTGTTCGTAAGTGCAAAGGAACCTGAAAGGTTTGCACACTAACCACAATGACAACAAAAAAAAAGACGAATTTAAAAAAAACCTACTCTTGAGAGAGACATTTCCATAAAAAACACTATTTAATGTACCGTATGCCATACCATTCCACCAGGTGACCTCGTGAATATAATTACGTGGGCTAGTATAATTAGATTGCTTAATGCTGTGAGTCATGATACCAAAGGAAAGCTGTTCCGTGAGCTTCTGGAGGATTCTGGGTCCGCCCGTATCTTAACCGGGTGGGAGCTTCATCGAATTCTGTCTGCACGGCTTTAATCAAGGAACAGATTCACTTCTGACATGGGGTTAGTGCCTGTTCAGAACACAGGCGAGGTTGGTGGATATCTGGGGAACAAGCATTGCGAGGGTTTGCCGTGGATCCTACGCACAGGGAAGGCTGTCGAGGCGCTGCAAGACTCCAGAACAGGTGAGGAGGAGAACTTGCTCATTCCTCACTAGGGGAACCAGACCCAAACCTAAAAATATTCTTGTCTACTTAGGAAAAGCTTTCTGTCCCATCTAGTACTGTCCTCTCTCTCTCTCTCTCTCTCTCTCTCTCTCTCTCTCTCTCTCTCTCTCTCTCTCCAGGCTGACCCTCAGCACCAGCGCCTCTATCTGCGCCGTGCTTCGCCCGTTAATTTAATTCGAGCTGATTTGGGATTCATGAGGCACTTGATTTCAGATAGGCATGGCCAGCTGCATGCCAGCGTGCTGTGTCTGCCCAGGCGAACGAGGGGTTAATGCATAGAAACACAGCTCAGGCTGAGCAGGCTGCCGACCACAGGGGAGCAGACAGATTCGGTCCATCCGACATGTACATCTGCAAAGGGTGGTTAGAAAACAGCATCTGAGAGACCAGAGAAAAGCAGCAGTAAGGAAGTAGGGCAGGGGGGCAAAGACTGGGCATAAACCAATCATACGATTCGTTCTTCTTTGGTCTATTTTGGTTTATTGATTTATTTTAAGGACTGGCTGGAGCAAAGCAGGTGACATCTGGCCCTTGAAGTTATGTTAAGGGTAAAAAAAATAATAATTAATCCATCTTATATTTTACTAATCTTTATGGGCTCCCTTATGGTCTAATTTAAATGAGATTGAAGTGCTTGTTTCATTGTTTATGGTTAACGGGCAGGGAAGCACTTGGAAAAGTTTCATGAAGAGCGGCACAGAGCTGAGTAGATGAAATGCCTGAGGAAGGTCAGCGCCAATTAGGACAAGTGAGGATGAGTCCCACTGTGGTTTATTCTCATGGTCCCTCTACATGATCCCATAAGTCTATCGCCATTCTTCTCTCCCATGCAAATAAGCAAAACGCAGGTAAACAGCTGAATTACCAAAGATATTTCTTTATCATAAGCTGCTTTATAAGGACCATGATAAAAGGGCTCATAAGAGTAATTTATTAAGGTCAAAGGTTAAGTCATAGACACAGTTGTTGTAACTGCTGTAACATATTCCAGGTTACGTCTGGTTTGACAGTAACCTACACGGGGCTCATTACTGTAGTGTCCTTTGGATTTTCTTGTGTCTTTTCTCTATATAAGACACTAATCCTAGATCAGTGGGCACTGCTCATCTTCATCACTGTTGTCATCTTCTTCATCATCATCATCATCCAAAGACCTCCTCTGACCTTCAGTTTTCTCACACCGTGGCAAACAGAGGCTTCAGAACCGAACCAGTACTCTGATTACACGTTTACTCATGCCAAAGGGATGCGATATAAGCAAAACGTTAAAACCAATCAAACACATGTCAGAAATGCACATATTTTGATTGGTAGAGGAATAAGAGAAAAAAAGGGGGGGGGTGGGGCATGTATTCCAGACTTATGTGCCAGTCTAAATATGCAGGCCCTGTGCATATGAGACCTGGCTTACTCTAGTGTCCATGATGTCACCTCACCAGAAGCATAAATAGCCCCATAAAAGTGTGTTCTACTTGGAATGAGGTGACCTGAAGTGTAGGTGTGTAAATCCTTAGCTGAGACTTTTTTGAAGTATTAGTTTCCTTTTCTGAGGTCATGGACTAGATCTGAACGATCCTGCAGCAGGCTGTCGTCCATTCCATCTTCTGCAAACAGGTTATCAACGCTGGACATCTACCGTTTAACACCTTTTGTTGACTTTGCTCTCTAGAGACTTGACATTTTTCTTGGTTACAAAAAACTCAGAGAGAGAAAAGCACATTTGTTCAGCTGAAGCCTGTTTGTTTTGTAGAATAAGACTTTATCTGAGACCCCCCTGTAAAAACACATCACTGATAAGACGTAACAAGTCAAGGAAAAGAGTGCTGGCTTGTTTATAGCGCCCCCCTTTGAAAACAACTATGTTGTAAATGTAAACAACAACAATCATTTGTTGTTTGAAATCCAAACATTTCATTTATATTAAATGATTCCTACATTTGTCCTGTTTCTTCTTTTGGTTGAAATATTTTATGAACAGCCTTAACTCCAGCCTACTCCAGTTCAACAAGGGCATCGGGATCTATTAGAATTTCATCTTGCTCCCTCCCCGATCCACAAGGCTGACTTTAGATCAGTTGTATATCACTACCTGGAAATTGAGGCAAGTTGCTGAGTGACCCTTTTTGCTGAAAGGTCCTAAAAGTGTTCCTTCAATGAGTCCTGTGAACAGTACACACACTGAGATCATTACTACAGAGTAAAGAAGAAAACACTGTAGACTTACAAAATATTCTTGACTGCCCAAAACCTTGTTCTGAATAGGGCGAGAGACATTGGTCTGAAGAGGGTGAGAGACATTGTTCCAGTCTAATTTCACACTGATGGCAACATTTTAGGTTTTGCAGAATGCATGAACACTGTGGAGGTGGTAACTGTTAATCGCACTGGGCCCTTTTCATTTATTATTGCCGACACATTTGCTGAAGCAACAAACCAAAAGTGTAAATAATGCATTTCCATCATTAACATTTTAGGCATTGATATGCTATGTGGTGTTTCTCTAACTCTCCAGAACTTGTGTAATATAGTTTCGGTGAGACTTTCTCTTTTTAAAACACGTTTTCCTTGCAAAGAAAATAACTGGGTGCGTGTTTTTATGTCCCTAACAAAGTGCATTTACAGAAATACATGGACTCCCTCTCTTTCTTTCTCTCTGTATCTGAGCCTGCTGAAGTAAAGTATCTCTAAGCACCCAAGAACCAAATCCTCCCCCACCCTTCATAGCCCCTATTCACATACCACTCCCAATGTGTGGAGTCTTGCCGGATGCCTTTGATGAGTCTGGCTTCCGTCTAATTAATGAAGGGAAATTAGGAGCTATGGCTCTCTTTTTTTTCTTCCCACTTCTGCTTTAATACATCTGATGGCTCATTAAAAGCCGTTCTGTCCACAACCCCCCGTGCCATGATAGCCAATCCTGCTGGGAACAAGGGGAGCAAAAAGACGGAGGGAGGCATGGGTGAACTCTAGGCCCTCTCCTGCTTTCCGCGACATCTCTTGTTCCCAGGGTGGACGTGTACTCTGATGGGACCGAACGGAGAAAAGGAGGTCCAGGACGGCTCCCTCGACTCGTCTGACAGCCGAAGAAAAGGGCTAAACTTTAAAAAAAAAAGTTCCCTTTGTCTTCGGGCGCATGGGACATCGCTAATTTATCTCTTTGCTAGTTTCGTTTTGTAGAGTCTCTCTGAGTCCTCTTACTTGCAAGGATGAGGAAGCTGTGAGGTCTAGGCCAGCATATCATGAACAGTGTTCAGATGGTTCCTTCTCAAAGCCTCACTATGGGAAAGACTGATTATTTTTTTTCCCTTCTTTTTCCAATGAACAACCACTTGAGACAGTCTTTGGAGACTCTTACTTCCTTACCCCCAAAACAGTGCTTACAAAAAAGCTGCTTGACTAATGAAACCAATGTCTCCAAGCTGGTTTCTTCCTTTAAACACTACAAGAGTACCAATTTAAAACTATTTAGCCTTTGCCAAATAGCTCTTTGATTGAATACACTGTGGGGTCTATTAATGCTTAAATATGATTTAGGGACCTTTGGGGAGAAGCAAAGTCAGTCAAGTTTATCATTATTTAATGCTTCACTGATCGTGTTGTAATGGTGGACAAACGTATACACTTGTGATTTATAGTTTGTGATATAAATGAGTTTTTTATGTGAAAAAGTGACTTGATTCATTTTTCACCCAGGCCATTGTTCTCAAATGTTGCTGTGTCTAAAACGTATCAACCAGGCTTGTCTTTGACATCGACTTTCACTGCTCATTACTCATTCTATCTGGTGTCAATGCACTGGACACCATCTCGCACTTTGCTAAACGGTTCCCAGACTTTTATTTTCATTGCTCTCCGGGAAGAAGATCCAAACGACAAAAATGATCTGATAACCATGAGGTCATGTTTAATTCCTTGCGCTTGTGCAGTCCACGGAACGGCTTGACCGACCAGAGAGAGACAAGAGCACGTCCTCTGCCTCACACTTGGACTTCCTGTCCGTTTCTAGCGCGGTATCGTACACGAGGGCAGGGCCGGAACAGCACACCCCAGGCCTCGTTCCGTTCTCCCTGCAGCAGGAGAGGCATCTGCGCACTCTCCTTCACTCCTCCTGCCCGGGGACCCTCTCGAACACCCTGCCCACACCTCAGAGCCTTTGTTCGGTTTCATCGAGCGAGAGACACTTTGCGCTCTGCCTCACTTAGCAACGCCCTCTTATCAAACGAACGCAGACGCGTTTCCATGAATTTTCCTCTCCATGCCTAATGGCATTGTTTCTTTTCTTCTCTCCCCACGTGATTATTGCACAACCTCACAGTTGGATGAGTGCTTGCTCCACATCCCAGAGCTACTGGTGTAATCGAAAAGGAGGAAATAACTGAAGCAGATGAGGAGCAAAATGGTGGACACTTCTTCAGTCTAGATGCTTTTTTTTTCCCCCCACCTACATTCACCTGATAGATGTCACTTGCCATTATGTAGGTTTTACATGGCTAAAGAGAGAAACAAGTGAGAGAGAGAGAGAGAGAGAGAGAGATTATCAACTCTCACTTATGCAAAGTACTAAAGTAGCCAAAGATCACAGTAACAACAGGAAATATAAAATGGCAGCGAATACTTAGTCATCAAAAGACGATTCTGAAGATTCTCTTATCTGGCAGATATCCCTCTCCATTTATTTCACTGCTGGCAATAAATCTAAATAACTTCACATTTCCGAAAAGGGCTGGATCTATAATGGAGGCCTTTGGGGAATTGGTGGAGTAATTGCATGTAGTCTGCAGTACTACAGGACAGCATTCAGCAAATCTCTGAACTCCAGTGACCATTAGCGTGAGAGTCACAAAAACCAGATCAGCATTTGGACAGAGACGGAGATCCATCAGTCACTTGATGCTTGCTTCAGCACCTTGGACAGCGCCTCACTGCAGCCTAGGGGGGTTCTGCATGTTTCCATACTTTACAGCACCCAGCATTTATTCATGAGTGGACTGTGTATTCATCCAGATAAACGTTTCATCATTTCTTTGTCATCCTAATTTGACAGTGAAAATGGACCCATTTATTGTATCTAACAGCCATTTGTCTTAATCTATTCAGAGCATATAGTGAAACCTACAGCCAGAGCCAAACCGAGAGATAATTTATGCCCAAGGCAAGATTGGCCATGTGTCTTCCCTGTGTGCATTTAAAAACCAAGTTGTGCTATCCAGGACGTGAGTGTGTGTGTGTTTGTGTGTCTCCCTTCATACCCCTGAATCTCAGCAAACCTCAGTGGCTCATCACTCAGTCATAAAGTTCTCCAACGCGACATTACTGAAGCAGAAGTTAGCACACGGCTTACAGAGGAACATCACCTAATATAACAACCAAGTGCAGTCACAAGTACCTTGACGGCGACACAGTTTTTGTTACTTGGACTCTGCACTACAGAGTTTATATATAACACTGAAATGGTTACTTGAACCCAAACTGTGAATGAGGGTAATATCAGCTGTAATCTGTGAGTATTTATGAGGTTATTTAAACCAACAGGGTATTTATATCAGAGGCAGAGCTGGTACCACAGTCCACTTACTTACAGACTACACTGCACAAGTTCCTGCATCATCTTTCTAAATTATGTAAATGTAGTACATTGTGTGTGTGTGTGTGTGTGTGTGTGTGTGTGTGTGTGTGTGTGTGTGTGTTGCGTCCTCCTACCACTGCATGCTTGACCGCATTTATTCACTCTACAGCTCTTTCAGTTCTTTACCACATTGATTAACAGAATGGTTTGAAATGATTCCTCTAACATGGGGGTCCTGTCAGGTTTGCAGAGTGCTGATATTAACACCAGGCGAAGCCCGTCAAACACACCTCCACTGATTAGCGCCGACAAATCCTCACACACACACACACACACACACAGCACCCAGAGTACTAAAGCCCTGGCATATTTTTTATTACATACACTGTCAGGAGAGATCCACATGAGACACCAGGCGAGTACTAACACTACAGGAGGTGGGATCAGGTCACTATAGATCATTACCTGTTTTAGCCGCACTTGCCTTATAAGCATCCAAGAGTGTTACAGAGTGTCGCCACGGGCAACGTGAATCTCATCAACACAAGCTGATCTTGGCTGGGATGCTTTCACTTAACAGCAGGCTTTTAACTTCCCATTAGGATCTATGAAGTTATCATTAGGTGCACTTTACTGTATTTGACAGATATTGTATGGACACTTGCATGCCAGTTTGAGGGAGGTTAGTCTACACCAGAGAACAGGTCAGTGTCCAGTTCATCCACGTTATAACATCTGCCAGTCATTTCACTACAAGGTTCTCATGCAGACATCAAGGCGATCATCTTCCACATTCTTGGACACTCTCCTGTGGCCTGTGATCTGTTGCTATGTTGGTGACGGAAGCCGTGGAACGACCCTGTCGTGGGGTAAGAGCGGAACCCCCGAGGCGAGAGAGAGGGGAGGGGAGGAGAGGGGAGGGAGGAGGAGGGTGAGAGAGAGGGGTGAATGGGATGAAGGAACACCTGACTGCACACTATCCTGTGAGAAGCTATTACCTGGAAAGTCATGAGCAGCGAATGCAGTGAGAAGGTGAACATCTGCTTTGATTTGACCTGTGGGTCTCCTGTGGGTCGTACACAGAGAGAGAGAGAGAGACATAGGGTGTGTTCACCTGATCTCTGAACACATTCACAGAGTTCACTACAAGACAGATATTATTCATGTTATACATTATGTTATATATATATATATATATATGGGTGTGCATATATAGTATGATATATGGTATTAAACGGACATACAATCAAAGGTAACAGCAAACTGTAGCACATCTCCCTGTCGTGTATTCTAAATAAAGCCCAATGGTGCTAAGTGCCCAAACAAGTCAAGAGAACAAGACTGAAATGATTGCTGGGTAATTCACTTTAATAATAGCAGGTAGAGTGAAGAGGGGTCTGGTGTGGAGAAGCCAATGGAACAACCTGCTGCAAAGCAATTTGGATACAAAAGGCATTATGTGAACTCTAAAACACGTTTGTCCTGACCCTCAGAAACCCCTCGTTTAGAAGGAGCCATCTGACTGAAAGTACAGTAGCTTTTTATTGTCGTTAGCCGCCTGTTGACAGGTCAAGTCATGGCTTTGGATTAAACCCTTCAAGAGGAACTGGTGATCAGTTTTGAACGACCAGTCACTGAGTATGTCAATGAATCTGAAATAAGTGACTGAACTACACAAATTCAGAATTACATCTATTATATTCTTAAAAAATAAAGTGATAAAGACATAAGGGACAATCCACCAAATTTGTACTCGTGTAGTCGAAGCAAACATTTGAAGGAAAGCAGTTCTGGTTGTTTAACCTTTCCCTAAGGCTTTCTGGTATCAACAACACATTACCACAAATTCTTCCATCTGGAAAAGTAGTCACATCTCGGAAAGAGCAAATTGTGTTGTTTTACAGCTTAATTTACAAATACATTTGAGGAATTCATGAAAGTCTTCCACAAAAACAAGCTTTGCATAAGCTTTTGTTGAAGGAAATGAACAAAATTCTTTTTTGAAACAATTTTATTTTCTAAGCAAAATGTGCTTAAATGAACAATATGGCACAGAATCAGTAATCTAGGTCAAAAAAACCCGCCACAAAAATATTAATTTAAGGAATCTTGCTAATAAAACTGAATATGCCTGTGCAGAAATGACATCATATATTTGGAGTTCCTATCAGAGCATTTTATACAGCAGCTGGGCAGGTTCGGCACAAGGTGTCTCGCGGTTCAACGCACCTTTGGCTTCTGGCAAAGGTTTGGATTTGCTAGCGGAGGTTCGTCATGGACGAGTGTAATCAAGTGTGCAGAGGAGCATCAGAATAGAGGGACAAATCTGGCACTCACAGATACAGTAAATCAAGAGATGGATGTAGCAGTCTTGCACAGGGTGGGGGTCGGGTGGGAGGCTGATGGTGCCGGAGGTGGTGGGGTTACCAGGGACGCGGTTTTGAATGGAGACCTCGGAATGCTTAACTGCACAGCCAGCGTTCTGATGATGGGTTGAGTTCACTGCATGCATTCATGTTTCATTGGGTTCCAGTGAGGCTAATATGGCCCTCTGTGATGGTGGAAGGTGTGTCTGGCTTATGTGGATGGCAGTCGAGAGCGAGGCAGAGATAAATAAAGAGGGAGGGAGTGTAAGACGGGGTAGTGAAGTGTGAGACAGAGGCAGACAGAAAGCGAAATGTGTAATAAAGTGTGAAGTGTGTGAAGTGTGTGTGTGGGGGGGGGGGTGTCTTCTGCGAGAGAGTACACAGTATGCTGGGTTCAACCTATGAAGCATACACTTTCGTTTGTGTTTTTTGAGGAAGCTCAGGAAGGTCTGTGCCCAGGCCGGTCGCTCTTCTCCGTGTGATGGTTCTTTGAGCGTGGAGGCAGGTTCATCATCTTGAAGGCACCTGGGCAATGTTCACGCGCAACAGCTCTGTTTTTCTGGTCCATCATAAAAGCCTGCAACTTGCTTTGGGTCTCGAAAGCTCCCAGCCACTGGAGGAAAGCTACCACACCCCTGTACATCATGTAGCACCTCCTATGGCAGGACAGAACACTTTCATGGCGGCCTGGAACTTCAAGACACACAGTGGAGTTCCACAGCTGTGCTTGTAACAGGGATTCATCAGTAGTAAGTCAATCATTTTTCTGGTTTTGTGTCTGGTTTATGTCTAGAACATAGTTCATTTATGTCTAGAATATAGTTCATTTTTCTAGTTCATTTATGAACTAGAACAGAATTCAGCCTTTATTCCCAGCTAGTTTCACTTCAAGTTCAAGGACATTGAAATTATTATCTAATTATGTCCCATAAAAATTAGAACAATATAAGCAGAATAGTTGCAGAATAGTTTCTAATTACTATAGGATGTAATATATCCACCAATATGTAATATTACTCTATGGCATCTATGGCACAATAAGGCTCCTCATCACCAGTGTGTATGTGTGTGTGTGTGTGTGTGTGTGTGTGTGTGTCTTTCTTTGTGTAATCAACAGAGTGTAACAGGGTGCTCCTATCTAGGCTATTTTCCATTTAATCTTTCATTTGGAGCTTCTCACATGCCCTTATAAAAGAATTCTTTCTTTCCTATCAAGCTCATACTGAATAGGTCATTCAACAAGGTTTGTGTCAGATGCTGAACGGGCCGTTCTCCTCTCCAGCACTAAACAAAGACCTTTCATTTTATTCCACAAATAAACAGATAGACCATCTCAGCTCAGGACTCTGGTCTTATCTGTCATCTTCTGTTTGGAATCTCAGCAGCGCTACAGGAACGGGACGAAAGTTGCTCCCGTCGGAATGTGCCGGGCCCCGATGTGTGCCGCCCTCTCCTCTCTAACAGGACCTCCACTCCCACACTCTCCTCCTCTCCTAGCACCTCCTCCTCTCTCTCCCAGCACCTCCGGTCCCAACACTCTGCTCCTCTCCCAGCACCTCCACTCCCACACTCTCCCCCTCTCTCCCAGCACCTCCAAACCCACACTCTCCTCCTCTCTCCCAGGACCTCCACTCCCACACTCTCCTCCTCTCTCCCAGCACCTCCACCCCCACACTCTCCTCCTCTCTTCCAGGACCTCCACCCCCACACTCTCCTATCTCTCTCCCAGCACCTCCAGCTCCGCCCTTTCCTCCTCTCTCTCTCTGGGCACCTGCACTTCGACGGCTGCATCTCAGAGATATGCTGGGCGGCTTCTGAAAACGGCCTTTGTTTTCCTTAGTCTTTTGTTTTTATCGTTTTCTTCCTTCCTCTCTGTTCTTCTCCGGCTTCTTTCAGCTGCGTCTTGTTTGTTTCGAAGCTTCTTTGTGAAGTCACCTTGCACTGCAGTCCAACACCACTTGTATTTCCCCTGCATATTCTTCTCACATTTCAATGGCTTTTTGTCTGTTTATTCCTACTGCAAACAAAGCACTAGGTGAAGGCAGACTTATTTACATATTTTAGTCAGCCAATTACAAGAATATAAAAAATGATTGGCTGATTTCCTTTGATGGTACAAGGAAACGGATTCTTCGGAGTGTCGCACAGACCAGCCCAAACCACATGTGTTATGACTAATCAGGCACGCAGGGCGACCATCTTGCCAAAACCGCATGTGTACATTAGAACTGTTTTAGAAATCACGCTGCCCTCTTTCCTCAGAGTTCTGTGATCATCTCTACACAAAGACGCTGATTACATATTCCCGAACAACCAACCCTCCTTTATTCCATACTGAGCCCTAATGATACATTAAAAGTCGCGCTGGAGAATGGCTTTAACACCCGGAGGGCCGCCGCCTTTATCAGACGAGCTGCTTTTCTTGCTGAGCCGTGGTGGCAGTGCGCGTAAGAAAAGCCCTTTTTATGTTGGAAATCAGGTCGTCCATACCAAGAGACCACGCAAGCTCTCCGTCTGCTGAGGGGCCCAGTTTTTCCAAGGCCTGATAAAATCCAGGCAGGGAAGACTGACATAGAGAATGAATTGTGTCCCTCTGATTTTGTTTGACTCTCTGGGTTCTGCCTGAATAAGTAGTGTGTGTCTGTGTGTGTGTCTGTGTGTACATCTCTGACTTCTCTTGGTATTTTCACACACACACACACACCTGCTCTTGCCCTCCTGTCCCATCTTTCTCTCAGCCTCTCAGTTTTCCTGCCCCTCTCCTGCTCCTCTCTCAGTATTTCCATCTTTCTGTAGTCTAATACCTCGTTTGCTCTCAACTCCCCTGTTCCCACCCCATGTCGCCTTCAGGAAGTTCACCCAGCTCAGCTCTCTGTCAGTGTCTCCACTTTTAAAGCACTTTTACTTTTTCCACTCTCCACACTATATTCTATTTATCCAACTTTAGTTCTACACATCTATCTCCCTCTCTCTTCCTCCCATCACATTCTGTCTTTTCTTTCAGTCATCTCTCTCCATCTCCTGGCCTCTTTAGCCCCCCCTACACACACACACACACACACGCACACACTGCTCTTCCCCAAAGACCTGCCCGCTGGAATAGCCCATGGCGTTCAGGTGGTCTGGGGGATGCAGCTTGGCTACAAATGCGCTTCTCTTCCCGACCAATGGAAAAGGTCTGAAGCCGACTTCTCCCTTGCTGTTGCCGAGTCGTTCTGGCCCGGTCGCTCCAGAGCTCTGTCAGGTGTCACAGTGTGGACACAGCCGGGGGGAAACCCGCAGGCAGCTCCACCTCACCGCACTCTCCACGCCGGTACACAAACAACGCGCTTCTCAGTCGTTAACTGCACACACACACACACACACAGCTGAATCTCTGCAGCCCAACAAAAAGCTTTAATATTGATGTTTTTTTTATGCAATTTTTTCCAGATCTACGTACACCGAGGTGTGTGATTCATCAGTTACTAACAGCATGGTATAAGCACTGGTGTCAACTTCACTGCAAAAAAAGTCATTAAAACAATGTAAGAATTTGCACATTTCTAAATTAAACAGAAGAGACATGAAAGAGGATGAGGATGTGTGATCTTCACCGTGTTGTTCTAAGGGCTCGCCCACGCTCTGGCTCAATATTTTACACCACCTGCTAGGGTTCCTCCTCACACACACACACACACACACACACTTACAACGTTGTGTTTATTCAGTAACACATTTTCTTTATTGTTCATACAAGCTCTTCGCCGGGCTCAAGCATAAACACGTTCATTCTATTAAACTGATGGTGTTCCATCCAAGTCCTGTTGTTCATTTCATGTTAAATCCTCCAAGCCAAGGCTGTAATGAAGGTCTCATTCTTACAATATCTGAGCATGAACATATAAATACACATATAAGCCTCTAGATGTTTCCCCCTGCCTACACTTCCATCCCCCCACACACACACACCCACCT
>JAOXYF010000014.1:7680964-7693990 GCA_028565775.1 Sternarchorhynchus goeldii | reverse complement strand
ACCGGGGGGGTGGGGAGGCGTGTCTGGGGAATGGTATTGGAAGGGGGAGGAGATCTTCAGACATGGAGCAGTTAATGAGGCTATGGATTCCACATCTAATTGGGTGAGGCAGAGACAGAATGCCTCAGAGGCAGGCCCAGCTGGAGGTGTGCTTAGAGGAGGAGGAAAGAGGATGGAAATGTTCAAAGTAGTGTGATTGTTTGTTTGTTTGTTTATTGTTGTTAGAAAACATTTACAAGTGCAGATTAGTGTGTGTAGACTGAGTGTACCCAGTGTTAAACTACACTGCTGCTGAATATTCTCTCCCTCTGGCTTTCTCTCATTAACTCTCTGTCCGTAGATCTAGTTGTAAACACCCATAGGTCATAGGTCACATACACTCATAGGTCAATCAAGGGTCCAGGTTCGCATTTTATGCTTCCCTCTAGCTAGATGTTGTTTTTGAATAATGCATTGTACTTACATAATAATATGCTTTAAGATTAACTAAATGATAAGCCTGGAGTTTAATAGATGAATATACTTCATAAATTTATGAATTTTAATGTCAGTTTCTTTCATGAAATTCATGCGATAAGGCAAAAAAAAGTACTTCCTATAATTGCAAGTTTATTTTTGTAGGGTACAAACACCATAAAACAGACTGACCTTTCACATTGCCTTTGCTGTGAGGTATTATGTCACCATCAGCCGTTGAGCAAATAAATAAATTACAGTATGTGAGTATGAAAGCATGTTCTAAACCAGGCATCGCTGTGGTGTATTTTATGAACATACAACATTGCCTTCTTATGAATTGTGATTTAAAAAAAACAAACAAACTGTATAACAGATGAGTTACATTCTTGCACTGAGCTGAGATTTGGATCTGTAGATCTGGGGTTGCTGATCTACAGTCCTGAATACGTCGTCATGCTTGAAACGTTATGTTGCTGATATCTTAGACACATGCCACAAAAAGTGAAAATATTTCCATAACGCCCTTTTTTACATCCATGATTGGTACATATGCTGACTCGAGATGTTACCTCGCTCCATTAAAACGCCATTTTAATAGACGATTGCGTGCATCTCTGGGAAGGAAAGAGTTAACATCAGCACGATGGTGTGGAAGCATCAGAATGGCAGCTAAATATAGAGGAAATTAATGCGGCTCAATGAAAAGAGTAACACATCAACACCTGCGGGAGTCTGGAAGTGACGCAGGTGTATATACGTGTGTGTGTGTGTGTGTGTGTGTGTGTTTCTGAGAGAGAAAGAGATAAGACTAATGCCATCACACATGGGCCTGTCAAAAGCATAAAGCTGTGATTTATTCTGTCTTTAAATTACAGCTGATAAGAAGCTGAGCTTGGAGAGCTCAACCCTGATTGGTGGGTTTTGAGTCAAATTGAATTTCCAAACAAACCAGGTTACAAGAACTTTCAAAACATATAGATAATATCTGGTAAACTATGGATCAGTGAAAAGTAACTGCAGAAGTTTTTAAGAAATGAATTTAGCCAACATTAGAGTAACAGGACCTGAATTACTGCACCTTTTAGGAAGAATTGTTGATCACAAAAAAAGAGAGATGAAGCAAGAGACTGAGAGTTTTCTCTTGGATCACTCTCAAGTTGCTGAAATGTAGTATCCAGCCCACATAGTACTTTCTCACGTCCTGAAGCACCTAGTCCTGGCCAAGGTGCCCTTTCGGTGGTGACTGTGAAGTGGAAATCCTCCTCTCATCCAGATCTAGGCATAGCCAGGGTCCCCAGGAAGGTGTACATTTCAGGTGTACATTGTTGGTTAATCTATTTTCCGACCTTTGTCTGATGCGAACATGCTGGATTTGCAATCGGGGCGCTGCAGCACAGATGGGTGTGTTTTGATACTCACAGCAGAAGCCCTGTCTGGCAGTTTGCAGGATGTTGACATCAGGTACGCGATCACTGTTTATGGAGAGCCATCCCTTGGTTTGCACCCCCCCCCCCACCCGGGGAGGGTTTGACACATCGTTCAGCCCAAGTACTACGCTGCTTCTCCACTTTTCAAACAGCGACTACCAGAGGTGGCGCGCTGGAGATTGCTTCAGGAAAAGCGGCTTTACAGCAGGAGGACCGTTCCCGCACCAGTTCTGGCTTTTTTTCTTACAGAGGTTTAAAGAAATGTTTGAATGTAATAATACAAGAAACCGTGAATGTGGCTAACGAGTGTGAGCTCGTTATCATAACGGTAACTGGCCCTCGCTAACGTCTTCACTTTAGCAGCGGTACTATGTTTGGGGGTCCGTTGGAGGGGAACTTGGGAAAGGCAACGGTTGTGCCCTTCACCACCCAAAAAGCTCTGTGAGAGTGAGGGGTAATGTTGAAATATCAACAGCTAAGAGAAGTTGACATTAAATGAAGGTGTGTTTGAAGTTTGGGCACAGTTAGGCTTCTGTATGCTTACTTTAAATGTCAAAGTCAATGTCTGTGCGTGCAATGGCTTTTTGTAGGGATTAATTACAGGCTTTGTCCAATAACAAACAGATAAATCTCTATTCGCTCTGTTGGGCTGGATTAGAATTAGCATAGCAGGCTAATTTACTCAGTGTGATGCTGAGCGAACGAAGGCAGGACATAAGGGCTGAGAAGAGCAGCGTTTATTAAGGCTAAATTCAGTGTCGTAATCACAGGTCCGTGGGTAAAATACAGGGAGAGTCAGACACCAAGACAAAACCAGAGTACATAACTAAAGAAGAGAGAAAAAGGAAATTAAACACAACTCTCCAAGCAAGTATCTAAACAGGCCACACACAGAACCGGGAAATGAAATATTACAAAGAACCTGGAGTCAGAACAAAAGCATGAAACACAGAGTCAATGCACAATGGCCAGTAATGAAAACCAGGAAACACTAGGTATAAATGGACAGAATGCTAATAGGAGACACCTGGGGCAGAATACAGAGAGTAGAGACAAAAGCAGATGCAGGCGGGGGGTGTGGCTAAAGGCAGGGCACAGAACCAAAACAAACAGAACACACATGGCTAAACAAGAAACCAAAACAAAAGAACACATGGCAGAATGTCACCATGGGAACTGACTCACCACAGGAGGGGCAAGTGTGACAGAATGCCCCCCCCCCCCCCCTTAACCTGCGGGGGCCGAAGGACAGAAGGCGAGACCGCAACAGAGACCAAATAGAGCAGGACAAGAGCGGGACGAGAACAGGACGAGAACAGGACCACAGAGGACGAACAATTGAAAAACAACAGAGATACCACCATGAAAACCTAAAACACAACCAGGAATGGCAGACAGGGAAAAACACCCCACAGGGGCAGCTGAAGAGGCCGGCGAAGAGACAGCGGGAATCACGGGAGCTGATGGATCGGAAACGGGAGCAGTCTTGAAGCGTACAAGCAAGATGAAACACGTCACACTGATTAATTCTTATTAGCACAAATAACTAAATTGGTATTAACAATCGATAGCATTAATACATGGAGCTACTTGATTGCTCTTTGTAGTTATAATGAGTCTCATGGTGTTTGCTTCTGTTCATCAATAATGGCACCTCACTCTTGCCGTAGGCCTGCTCCTGCACAAAGCAAGTCTTATTGTCACAATCCAGTCCATTTTACACTCTGTTACATCACTGATGAATAACAATTGATTTGGGGAGAACAGGGGCACTTTGCTATCTACAAGGTGCAGCGTCCCTACCATGAAATATTCATAATGTGTTCATCATGGCTTAACTTAAAACAAAGTCTTTTCAGTAACACCAGTCCCCTTTTGCAAACGGAAGGCAATTAACATCTGAACTATTTACATTATGCAAATCAGCTTGTTAATTGGAGTAGCTGATTGGTATCAGCACTCAAGTAATTATTTTTAGCACTGAGGAAGGTATTGATAATCATGATGAGCAAATGACTAAAAGAGGCAAATGTAAATTCAGCGAGGGGGGGGGGGGCAGTATAGTGTGGCATAGGGAGAACAGAGGAGTATGACCTTCAGTCCTTCATAAAGACTGTGTGTGTGTGTGTGTGTGTGTGTGTGTGTGTGTGAGAGAGAGAGAGAGAGAGAGAGTGGAAAGCAGACAAAGGATGTCATATATACTAGTTCATGCACATATATCTATTTGTATATATCTATGTGTATATATCTATTTGTATATATCTATGTGTATTTAATCTACACAGACATAAAGATAATATTACTTGAACTGTTTTGGCAAATGGAATTGTCAAATGGTTTATACATTTTCTTATCAACATAAACGTAACAATAAATATTAAAAAAAAAACTTTTTACATGCTACACATCTATGATTCACTCTCTCTCTGTCTCTCTCTCTCTCTCTCTCTCTATATATATATATATATATATATATATTCTAGTGCTCCAGAAACTGAGATTAGGCAGCAGGTAGCTTTTCACAGATTTGCCAAAAACTTTGATTGTAATAGAATAAGCTCTTGGTGTGGATCTTTTTCTGCAGTCCTTTCTGTTTAGGTCAGCCTGATATAAATTCAGCGTGTTGCTATTCTCTGTTGGCTTCACTTGAGAACTTTGTGTTCTCTTAAATAAAGATCAGCATCTTTGAAAGGAGACTCTCTCTCTCTCTCTCTCCCTCTCTCTCTCTCTCTCTCTCTCTCACTCTCTCTCTCTCTCTGTCTCTCTCTCTCTCTCTCTCTCTCTCTCTCTCTCTCTCTCTCTCTCTCTCTCTCTCTCTCTGTCTCTCTCTCTCTCTCTCTCTCTCTCTCTCTCTCTCTGTCTCTCACACTGCCTCACTGCTTGACTGTAGCCCTGATGCATGGAATAAGTGAAACACCCAATTAAAAAAGCCTGAGAATCTAAAGTCATGCTTTTCATTAGCACTCCGAACACCACGTTGCAAAAACAATCAATATTCAAAGTGACCTGAATTACTAAACAGGATTTTAGACAGAGAAGCAAGATGAGGGTTGGGTCACCAGAGACTGGGGGGAGGGGTGGATTATGTTTATCCCGATGACTTATGCCCACTTTTATTTCAACTCCTTGCAAGCTGTGGAGGATTGTGTGAACCTTAACCTCAATACTCCTGGCAGGCAGAATTTTGCTTATGTTAAATCCCTCTTCTGTGTTCATCAACCTGAGGGCAAACTTTAATGTTCAAATCTGCCCACAACGAAGAGGAGAAACGTCGCCACTGACGGGCCTGACGTGACGTGGGCCCGACGTGGGAGACGAGCGGACGGCCGCGCGCCTCCGCGAGCGGCTTTAAAACATCTGCCGGAGAGCAGAGGCGCGGTACACCAACGCACGGCGCTCAGTGAGAGTCTTAACGTGGAGAGGATGAGGGCAGACGCCTGGGAAATCTCACGCGTGTCAGAGACAGCCTACGCCACCGTACGATAAGAGGGAAGTCATAAAACACGTGTGACGGGAGGCTTTAATATAGTACAGGAGGAGAACGCCAAAAGGAAGTGACACGTGACCAGCTTATATTAAAAGCTGGTGGACTGTGCGACAGCCATCTTTCACTGAGATGACAGGGTTAGGGGAGTAACCAGTGTGTTCATGGTGTGTGTGTGTGTGTGTGTGTGTGAACACGCTTGTTTATGGGTGTGCAGGAGGAACACCCAAGATTTCACATGTGCAAACACACAAATACACACCCTTTCGCACCCTTAAACTAATTAAACAGATGGAAGTCTGTGTGCTCCGAATGTAAGAGCATTCTTGTATCTACTCTAATGATAATAATTGTGATTACAGTACTTGATGTGGTGGCCCTGCCTGATGTTTAATTACAGACTGGGTCCTCGGTTAAACGGATGGGGTGTGTGATTAGCCAGGAAGTGAAGGAAGAAATATGGAATACAAGCACACACATATAAAAGACACATTTATCCCTATTAAGGCAACCTCCCACTCTCTTAAAAACACTCTCATACACAAGTGTGCACCGTCCCTCACTGAATGGCATTTTACATCAAAATTTTATGTCGTTTAGAGCAAGAGAAGAGAGAGATAGAGGAAAGAGAGAGAGAGAGAGATAGAGAGAGAGAGAGAGTTAGAGAGAGAGAGAGAGAGAGTACAGCAAAGTAAAGCCACAAGGCAGCACAATACATGTGTATTCCAATGCCATGTGATGCCACAGGAGACTGCCGGTGTCATGGCGACGGCTGCCACATATTCGGGAATTCTACTATCCCATAATGCACGTTCACCTGAGGACTTGCACAAGGTCGGTATTTCCTACCTACCTCTGAGATGGCAGATATGAATCCTTTTGCCCACGAGACACATTTTATTCAAGAGGCAAAAGCTCTGATGGATTATTTAAGCAAACCACATAATTAATGCATCCTTCTCACTGCTGCCAGTCACAGGAAGTAAAATGCTCTTTTCTGAACTACACTCACTGTTATCTTCTTCTGCACTCTCTCCCAGCCGGTACTATGGTGCATATTACCTTGCTTTTTTTTTACACTGTTATTATGATTGCATTACTCTCTAATACGTTACTCTGTAGTAGTTTATTACTGAGTAATATGCTACTGTATATCTTATTCTACTGTGTAATATATTACTTTATTCATGACTGTGTATCACACTGTAACAACTATATTGTATTGTATATTAGTGTACATTATATAGAATACGTACTTTGTACTTTGTAGTGCGTCTCCATGTGAATGTATCATTGTATGTTTGGTTGCTATGATCTATAACTAAACACCAGCTGTATATCATTATGACCTGTGTACTGTTTGCACTATGAATAATAAAACACTGTATTTTTCTTCTCGCACATCATGTTATTTAAATTGACATCAGTTATGACAGAACAACTGCCAGGCATATGAACTCAGATCTTCAGACAGAGCTGATTTTGGAACATCTTGCCCCAACACCTTGGTATTCTTCATTCTTCCCAAGCAGGCTCATTTTTAATTTCCGAGATGATTTAAATGCGGTGGACTTTACCAGGGCACAGTGACAATGCGCAGAGGACCATCCCCCGAGTGCCTCACCTCCGGCCTCCTGCACAGGACCACAGGGTTGACAGGCCTCCAACACCAGCATGGCCGTGGGTAATTGGTCTCTGAAGCTTTCGTTTCTGCCCAATTAAGTTTTGTGTGTCTCTTTCTCTCTCTGTCACACACACACACACATACACGCGCGCACACACACACACACACACACACTCACATACACACACACTCACATACACTCTGTAGCCGCAGAATATGAGCTTAGCAATACATGCAGAAGAGACTGGGTGTTAACACACACTGTGCTGCTGTGAAGTTGTTCGACAGCCGCGTTTCGCTAGCAGTCCACCAGAGTAAGGACCCACACACACCCCAAACACCACCAGCGCAGGAACCCACACACACCCCAAAAACTGTCAGAGCAAGAACCCACACACCCCCCAAACACCGCCAGAGCAGGAACCCACACACCCCCCAAACACCGCCAGAGCAGGAACCCACACCCACCCCAAACACCGTCAGAGCAGGAACCCACACACACCCCAAACACCGTCAGAGCAGGAACCCACACACACCCCAAACACCACCAGCGCAAGAACCCACACACAGCCCAAACACCACCAGCGCAGGAACCCACACACCCCCCAAACACCACCAGAGTAAGAACCCACACACACACCCCAAACACCACCAGCGCAGGAACCCACACACACCCCAAACACCGTCAGAGCAGGAACCCCCACACACCCCAAACTCCACCAGAGCAGGAATCCCCACACACCCCAAACTCCACCAGAGCAGGAACCCACACACACCCCAAACACTGTCAGGCATGGTGAGGTTACCATGAAATTGACAAAATGAATCAAGGAATGATTTCATTTAATTTCAAAAGACTTTCATCCTGTAGCTTCATGCAATCTGAAACAGTAGGAAAACTGCAGTGGCTGCTGATATTTTTATTGATGCTTTTTTTCAGGTAAATGTGATGCTGTATATTTTACTCATTTCCCTTCTTTCTTTCTTTATTTTTGTTTAGACAAGAGCCTGTGCTTGTTCATCCACAGCAGAAAAATAACAAACATCAGATATAACTTTTGGTTTACTGTGAAAGATTCACTACTGCACACAGGTTTTATAAGGCATAATTGTTAATACCATTTATGTTTATGATTTGTTGGGTTATTTCTCCGACGTTTATTGAAGGACATGCTAATAAGAAATGATTTAGTGCATTGCCACGTCGTCCAGTTAGCACTTATCTCGCGCCTGTGTATTAGTCCGTATCAGTTTGAAGCTCGCGCCGCCGAACATCATCACTCTTCCTCAGTGCATGTGCATCAAACTCGAACGCGAATGTCATCTGTAGCCGTATAACGGCTACCACCGATCACTGTTTAAATAGACCAACCATCAGAGGAGCTATAACATTAATTGACTCACGTTCTCCTTCTGTCCTGAAGCGCAATTAATTTACATGGCTTCTGGAGATGGCCATAATATGGATCGATGCGTTTTAGCCCTTTGTGCGTCGGATTTGATTGACCGTGTTTACGTTGACCGTGGCTACGCTCAGACTGGAACCGAGAACAGAGACATGTTATTGACGTTATTGGATCCGTCGACACGGGAAGAAAGTGACAGCTTGCGTATGAACGTGAACAAAAGGAGTTATGAGGTGACAAGGCCTCCGAACGTATTTCACTGTGCGAGCCAGCGTGGAGCAGGAGCTGCTGTTTCTCTTGTTCCGTAAGGTTTTCATATTTCATAAGGAGTCCAGCGGAGAAACAGTTTCGAGGGTAAAGAAACATTTGCACATCACTAAATAGATGAATCAGAAAATCTTATGTGCTCTGGAAAAAAAAAAATCCCCACAGCTACGGCGCTACATATTTGGCGCACGCTTTTTCTTGCAAGTCCGGCCAGTACGTGGTAAATCAGAAGCACGGGCTTTGATGCTTAGAAATAGTGATGAAAGGAAGTCTGCAAACACTTTTGTTTTCATATTCCGGTGTGATAAAATGAACTCTGGAATGTTCTCAGGACTTTTATGATCGTCTTCGATCTGTTTTCACATGGCGCCACTCAGTACTCAGATGAAAGAAGAACTCTGACTGTAATTATGACTTATTAGGTGTTAACAGAAAAAAGAGAATAACTCAGGATCTACTGTCTATACATCCTCTGATTAACGGTTTTCGCTCTAAATAAACATAAAGAATGTGGTCAATTAGTCTGTTTTATCAATCTATATTTTTTATATGCTTAACTTTAGAAAATGTAATTTACATTAGAAAATGTTTACCGCTGAGGAGGCTGGTAGCATCCGCTAGTAGGTAAACTGACCAATCAAAATCGAAATGCTAAAAAGTCCAAAGGGAGTCTAAATAAAAGTTGTCTGATCCTAGTTCTTAGTCCTACCTATGAGCTGTGACAAAACTTTTCTGTAGATTTGAATTAAATCAAGTCAAAATATATAAATATATATATAAATATATCGCGCTTTTTTACAACAACAGTTGTCTCAATGCAGCATCTGAGTCCATCTGATGAATGTAAGCTCGTGGGCAACAGAGCGAAACAGAGAAAACTAAAGAAAGAGCAAGAGAGCTTTCCTCGGTTAGACAGTTGCATTTTAAATATGTGGACAATAGTAAAAAAAAAAAAATTGGAGTGCATAATTCTCACACAGAGCCATAGAGTGTATTGAAGAGTGCAATTTGTATTCACCTCCCTGCTGAGTCACCTGAATACCATCCTTCCTTCAGTCATTCACTTCATTCCCATTCTGATCATTCTGTTTTACACTCCTATGTCATACAACAGAACTGGGGGGAGGGGGGGAAAAAGTATGAGAGGTTCTAAGTGGGAAGTCATTCTTCTCTGGAAAAGCTGGTTTGCTCTGGAAAGGCTAAACTAACTATGGGTCTGTATTATATTGCACAGAGATGATGAGGCCTTCTGTTATTGATGCATTTTGCTAAAGGAGATCTATTTAGCTGCACTGCTCCAGAGATCCCAGACCACGAGACCCTGAACCAAGAGCCCCATGGACCAGAAGATGCTGGACCAGGAGACGCTGGACAAGGACATCCTGAGACATGCTTTACTATCAGTCTGACACAGCACAGACCCAGTTGTTGAATCAACTCCTGCCTTGCTGAATAAGCCCTCAGCCAAACAAAGCTTGGCTTGGAAGGATGACAGTGCTATTCAAATCTGAAGCTGAAATCTGGTTATTTTTTGTAATCACTCATAATTAATTGAAGAGTTACATCACATAGTTCTTAATCCTTGCACAATGGCTGAGATTTCCTTATTCTGCTGTAAGGACTAATTCAACAATTTTTCAAAGTGGAGTTTTGAGATAACAGATTTTGTAGTTCTGTGAAAATCAGTCTAAAGGCAACCTGCTGCACTGGGAGAACATGCAAACAAAGTCAATGACATAGATTCTTGAGCAGAAGACAATGCACCGTGTCTCTGATAAAGGCCACGGCGGTCTAAGAAAGTCAGTGGGTGGGCGGTTGTGTGGGTGAATGGGTATGTGGGTAGGTGTGTGGGTGAGCGAGTGTGTGAGTGGGCGAGCCGATGGGTGTGTGGGCGCCCCAGGCTGGTGTAGGTGATGAAGCTGTTGAGTACTATTGGCTGGTTTAGGACAGGCTCAGAAAAGAATCAGGCTGATGCATACGGTCAAGCATAAAATCAATACTAGTGAAACCAAGGCAAGCTCTTTACTTTTTACGGAGGAGAGCAATGTCCCTTGGAACACAGCTCTCTCTTACACGAGGGGGAGGAGTGTGCTAAGGCCAGCAGATTTCACAGTCGATCGGCCTGTTGCACTGTGGATACGGCCAGGTGTCAGTGTATGAGGAAAAAGAAAGCGTTTGAAATGTCAACGGGTTATTGATGAAAACATTACCAAATCTGAAAAATACTCCAGTGCTTTAGCTCCAATAAAATGACTATTAGCTTCATGATGGACTGTTTAACAGACCAAAGGAGAATGTGTCTATTTTAAATCAATTATAGTTATTTTAGTTTGAAATCCAACTAGCATACAGTGTAAGAATATTCCTGTAATAGTCCTATGCTAATTTCCCAGACTCTGTAAATACACTGTATTTAACCATATATTTATAGTTTTCACAGAGGCTCTAACAGTGGAGGTCCAGATCCTGATTCTGGCACTCCGGGTTTTCCTGCTGATTCTCCACCCTGGCACCCATTAATCTCGTGCGTGTCTCCTCACTGTGGTTCTGGAGATGTCTTGGTTTGACCTCCTCGCTCCTGATCTTTTTGTTGCTTTGGTTATGGAATTGTTTGTGTTTGACATCTGCTGTTCTGCTCTTTCCTGTTTTTAGATGTTTACTTCATGGAATGGTCTCGTGTCATACGGTGTATAAGTCATAATTCCATTCTGTTACGCTATTGCAGTTTCTCCACTGTTGTCAGTTACATTTAGTGAGGGATTAAGTTTTAAGAAACACGATACACTTGACATGAACTCTTATGGCTTAAATATCAGGAGATGACTACAGATTATAAATTAGTTAATTTGGTACTATAACACCATGCAACAGTTATTAAAATGCCAAAATGACTACAAACTTGCAGACATTGCACAGCCTTATGGGTAGCATGTACATACTATAAAGTACATATTGTACACTTTTTTTACAGTGACTGACTTGATTGCAAATCCAGTTTATATTTAAAGACTAAGGAATATCGATTTTTTTCATGATGTACTGAAAATGAAAAAATAAATAAATAAATAAGTGCTGGTGAAATGTTTAGTGAAGGTGTTTTTGGAGAAACTCCCTCTGAGAGAGAAGCCATGGACGTTTTTTTTTTTGTTGGAAAGACACACTTCCAGTGTTTTGTTTGCTGGCCCAGAATAAAGAAGTGGGCGGCCGTGACATGGGCCATTGGTGAGACACTCGCGGGTGATGCTCGGCTGTGACGTGCGCTCTACAGAGGGAGGCTAGGGGGAGACTGCACAAACGCTGAGGTGAAGGTTTCACCACCGGAGTTTCTTGTTGGGAGTAGCATTTGTTTGCAAAAGGGTGAGTTTGAAAAGAAAGTTGCATTGTGGCATTCGCTTTGTGAGTTTGTTCAAGTAACTGAAGTTTCAGGTGTCAGGGACTCTCTCCAGTGCATCGCTGTTAACTTCTTAAATGCAAAAAACGCAAACGTCTAAATGAATCAAAAGAAGTCATGAAGTCCAAACTAGGGCATGAGCAGAAGAGCTTGGTATGATGCGTTTTATGAATGCACCATGACCGCTTTGATATTCCCTTTAATTTCTCAAAGTCTGCCTGAAAGCCAGTCCGCTGGTGTGAGCACATTAGCAATACCACAGCTAGCAATGCTAATGGATGATCCGGGTGCAGCCAAACACCCGACAAGACCCCCTCCTCGGTGTATCTGATACACACCAGAGAACAGATCTCGATTCACTCTGGTAATCACACCGGTGTGAGCTGAAGTGGCGAGCACTGGGTTTAACGGTGCGTTCAAAAACGCCGCAACACACACAAGCCGTTTTGGCCCAAATCGCAAGCGTTTGTTTGGTAAAAAAGAAGAAACGAGGGTCTTAGAAGGGCTTTTAAAGATCAGACAAGAGAAAAGAAAGACTATTAAGAGGGCATGAGTGCAGAGAAATAAACCATCCGTGTGGATGAGGATGCGGCGGTCCTGACAGGTGAAGCCACTAGACGCTTATCTCCACCACGCAGAAATTGTTACAGATCGATATTTGTCAGTCATTTTAGCAAAATCAGTGCTCATCTTGTACAAACATCTCCACCCCCACCCTAAGACGTCTTGTATCAAAGAGGGCAGTTTGGGTTTATTTTACAGTAACTGCACTAAGCAGGGTTCTAAGTCTGTCTAAGTGATTTTCGCGTAGTTACAGTTCAGTAATTAGAAATTAGCAGATCACACCATGCCTGTGCTGTCATTTGTCAGTAAGATTAATTGTCTTGCCTTAAGTAGACCGTTTCATTCATTTCATTGGTGGAGGGGAGAGACGGCAAGAATAGAAATATGGAGGAAACACACCCCCA
>JAOXYF010000014.1:7631302-7651652 GCA_028565775.1 Sternarchorhynchus goeldii | reverse complement strand
TCTCTCTCTCTCGCTTGCTCTCTCTCTCTCTCTCTCTCTCTCTCTCTCTCTCTCACACACACACACACACACACACACATACACAAACACCAATCTCTTTGATTTTTTTCCCCCTTTCATCCCGCTGGTCTGCACATGTTTTGCCACTCCTTCTAAGACACTTATTTGATCTTTGGCATAGATTTGCACCATCTAGATCGGGTCACCTTGCCCTGCCTTTCCCCGTGAACATGTACACATAAGCACCCTCTAACTTTCTCCATCTCTTAGCTGCACTGAGCAAAACTTAATCCTCCTAGGTGACAGCTTTGATGAAGTTTAATTAGTGGTGATTAAGCTTAGCACCAAGTAATGATGAACTATCTATTCATTCTGCAAAAAGGCACAGCCAGAACCCTGTTTTTTTTCTTTCCCTCTGAGAAGCTTTGCTAGTTTTAGCCCATGCCTTTATCCATTGTAACTCATTACCCTGAAACCTTCACTTCTTTAGAGCGTCTTCCTGTGGCAAAATCCCAACATAAATCCGAATCACATCGGAAGTACCAGAACCAGAGGGAATTACTGCCGTTTGATGTTTATTCATTGCTGAATGTTAAATGTTTAGTGAACGTGACAGTAACCTGTTTGAATATATGTAAGATATATGTAAAATGTATGTAATTATATGTAAATGCAAAATAATGGCAGATAAACGTTACTCTTTTTATGAAATGGCAGATAAACTTTCATCTAGACTGAATTATCCCAGAAGCAGTCAAGCCCATTTTTCTTAAGTAGCCTAGTGCTTTAGCACACATGTTCATTGTCAACAATGGTTTTATCCCTTTAAATTCAAAGCACATAATTTCTCAACAAGAACCGTGAAGAGGTGGTCAAAGAAAAGCACGTCTAAAACCTCGTCAGCCAGGATCCCGTCCCTTGACACCTGAACCGAACATTCACATCAAAAGACATTTACCACGACACATGGCTGTTATTAACCTCATGTCCACACCCCATTGACCTGAACCCATCATATAAATAAACTCACAGAGAGCAAGAGAGAGAGAGAGAGCGCCAGAGACAGGTTTGTCTCCCTAAAACCCAGTAACCATCTCAGCCACGTCAACACAGCTACAAGAATGAGTGAAGAAGTTGCAAATCAGCGCTGGCATGGCAGGGACTGGAGGAGGAGCGTGGCAGGAGAAACGCAAAGTGCTGAGTGCTCCACTGGATGAATGCTGGATAAGGAGGGCTAGCGTGTGAGGCTCAGCACTCACAGTCTGCAGTGAACGTCACCGAGCAAGTGCAAAATGACAATGTAGAACGTCTACACATTTGTACAGGGAATCGTGTTCCAGGAATATTTGAACCCCGAGAGCACATAGAGTTAAAACAAGTCAGTAAATTGCTGTACGTTAATTAAGATTTAGTGGTAGACGTACAAATGCATGATGGATGGAAAATCTGTGACAATCATTCTACTTTTTGACTTAAGTAATTCGTTTTTATCAGGCCTATTTGGAAGATACAGGTTTTTGTGTCTTGCAAACAGTCTGGGATGTGTAACCTAATTCATAGATCTCTAACACACAGACGGCTTGGTGCCTGTTCTCACTAGATGAGTCAGACCAAGCATATTAGGACGGGGAGACCATCAGACCTAGACCATGGCCTTCAGTGGCTCTTCAGGACTGGGAGGAAAGCGTGCTGATCTCAGACATACGCAAACATTAATCTAGAGCACCACGTTCTCCAGGGTGTCGCCTTCTGCACTGCTGAGATATTAAGCATCAGTCTGGTAAAAGCTAGACCAATTAGGGCCAAACCACAGAGGACCAATGGATCTTTACCAGCCCTATGTTTCCTAATAACAGATCTTCTGTCATTGTCTCATGGGGCAGTGCAAAGCATCACTGTAATATGTCTGTTTATTGCTTGGCCAGGAGTGGAAGTGGTATCATTTAGAGAAGTTCAGACTGATTGTTCAGTTTAGGTGGTGATCTACCAAGCTTGAAATTTAGACACATTTTTCTTATATGGGTCCCATGTGAATTGACTGCTTCAGAACTCCACACAGATTCACAACTAGCCTTGACACATGTACATACACATTTTTATATTTTGTGGCAGACAGTATCAAATGTAGTGTTCCAAGGCTTAGGAGCGTAATCACACGTTTGTGACATGTAGTGACACCTACTAAACCCAAATGCGGTTCGAACAAGACTTTTATTTTGAAGCCGATTCATACCAGGAAGTACGTTCATGTACCTACGTAAAATGTTCTGGTCTTTAAGGAGGGTTCTGTTTGAGTCGTAAATGCATTAAGCTAGACAATGTTTAGCTAGGTTTGTGACGGTGAGTCATTTGTCACTAATATTCACTGTTTGTATTATCATGTCCTGACAGTTAGGGATAGCTAGCTGACGACGAATTGACTTAGATGGGAGACTCTGACTTAGATATGAGTGTTATTATTGCCTTCTTAGGGTTGCGAATAGCCAGTTTGATTACCTATCTTGTACTTTTGCCAGATTACAGAGCTATAGTATTAAATTTAGGACAACCAGTAGGAAAATAACTTGATTGATAAAACAGCAAGTTGTGGTTTTACGAGATTCCTTCTGTCACTCATTACCCATGGCCTAAACTAATGATCTACTTTAATGTGTCATCGCACAGTACGCCTGCAGTGATGACACATGTGAACTTGTCGTTCTCCGCCTGTGGTTTCCTTGGTATCTACCATCTTGGCGTTGTGCAGGCGCTGCTCAGACACGGGGACAAGTTGCTGGGCTCTGTAAGAGCGTGCGCGGGGGCGTCGGCCGGAGCTTTGGTCGCCGCCGTAGTTGTCACAGCCCCTGACAAGCTGGAGGTAAAGCTTTCTAAATTTACCAGAGGCCAAGACTGGGAGGGGCGGATGACAAGTGAATACAGTCTAGTGTGAGACGTTTTTATAGCATAGTATAATTTATGGTAATGTCAGAACTGTCACATGTAAGTAGTACTTAACATCTGTAGCTTAAGTTGGAGATATTTCAGAAGGTAATACTGTTAGCCAAAATACAGTGGTGTTATCTGAGAAGACGTGTGAACTGGTGTGTGTGTGGAGGGACTAAGCAGAAATTTTACCCCCACCCTCCTCCTCCCTTGTCCTTTTCTGACTCCTCAGCCCCTCCAGCAGCAGCATTGTGCCCCTCTTCCCTCCCACACACCCCACATACACACACCAGCAACGCAGAGCACAGTATGTTCAGTTATCACTACTGATAATTGCAGCACATTACGGAACACTGACAGACAGTTGTGTTTTGCACCCGGTCCCTACTGTAGTAGAGATTATACAGACAGCTGTTTGGAACACAAGCTGATGCCCATGCCAGTATGCCCCCCCCCACCATACGCCAGTTTTGATCAGTAACAGAAGGAATAGGGTTTTCAACACCTGGGCCACGTGTACTTGCACTCTCTACCCTTCCGGTGCTTATCAGAAACAGAGAGAACAGTGTATGTATTTGATCCTCTCTATTGCTCATACTGATAAAGTAAATCCCTCTAATCTACAGTATGTACAAGTAACTGCTCCTGGAGCTAAGCATGGTGATTTATTACATTAACTCTTAATATCAGATCTCTTACTAACGAGTCTTAATTAATGTTTTCATTGTAGCTCATAGACTTTATTGTATGCTTTTAACAGAAACTTGAATGCAGCAGAGTCTCTGTTAACTGAATCATCTCTACCAAATTTACATATTTTAGAAATGCCTCAAACGTCAACAGGAAATGTAACTGCATAGTTGCTTTAGTAAATGCAGGTAACATTTGGAGAATTTAGCTGCTTTGAACATCTCTATGCAACTCCAGGCTTAATAAGTACCACGCAACTGTTTACAGGTTTCTTAAGTACTATGTCAATTTTAATAATCATTTTACGCTCACGCTGTCTTCCACCTCCACAGATTTTGATCACTTTATCATTGCTTGTGATTTTAATATACATACTGAAAACCTCTAGGAACTCCGTGCCAATTTGGACTCTTTTGGTCTCTCACAACATGTGACTGATCCCAACACACTCTCATTGTGATACCCTGGACTTGGTTATCTCAGCATGTCTCGACATTTTAACCAACTTCAATAACAACAGTGATGGGGTAACAGTTCCAGACCACTACTGCATATACAACCCCCATCCAAATGGCCCCTGAATTATTAACTGAAAGACGTGATGATGATGACTCAAAGATGTTTGCATATTTATTTTCAAAGCTAGAATTCACATGGGAAATGCCATTAGTATTTCTATGTCCAGCAATGTACCTGGATCATCTGTATCACTACATGGATATAATAGGGCCAAAATGTCCCTGTTCAAAGGTTGTGAAGCACCTCAAGTCAGCGACCTGAGACTGGACATGCTGGTTTTGCAACAGAGATATTACAGAGTACATGTCCTTCTCATGTTTTAAAGACTGTGTTGCTAAAACCTCCTGGAAAAACAAGAAAAACATTATGTTCTCGTTCCCAAGAAAAATGTGTTAAATAATTACACACCCTTTATATTTTTACCTTCCATTGAAAAAATCATTAAGAAAGTAGTCTTATAAACAGCTATGTTGACAGCTTCCTGTCAGGGTTCTGGGCCAACCACAGCACCAACACAGCTCTTATGAAGGTTCTGGGCCAACCACAGCACCAACACAGCTATTATGAAGGTTCTTAATTATATCTGTTTAAATACAGACTGTGGATCTTAGCTGTTCTTATGCAACTTAATCTCTTTGACACCATTTATCATAAAACACTTAAATTGTCTTGAGAGTCTGGACTCGCAAACAGTCCTAAACTGTTTTGGGCCATAGTGGTATGGCAGGAACTATTTTGTTGAACTAGACCAACATGAATCCGAGTGGTTGCTTATGAACTGTGATGTCTTTTTCTTTGTTCTTTGGCCAGTTTTATTCAGTTTAAATGTTCTTCTCCTTGGCCATGTCTTCAAAGACCATGGACCGTCTTACCACAATTATGCAGATGATAGATTTATCTTGTCTTTCTCACCAGACATCTGTGACCCCATCAGCTCACTGTGTCAGTGCATTGAACATATTACAAACTGGATGTGCAAAAATGTGCAATTACTAAATCAGCATGATATCATCTTAAGTATTTTAAAAAAATGATTTCTTGTCTAAACAATATCTTGAGACACGTCAATACTTGCGCAGAATTGATTATTCTGATGTGCTTGTTGCTGGTCTTATTTACAAGACAATTCAGTTGAGTCAAAATGCAGCTTCCAGGGTTCTTATTAGAGCCTAAAGAGTGGAACACATCACACTGTTCTTCCTTCAGTTATCTTTTTGTTTAAATTTTAATTATTATTCATTCTTTTCATGTATTTTTCCATTTAATAAATTTTTTTATATTTTATTATTTTATTTCATTTCAATTTAAGGCAACTATTTAATTTTATTTAAATAAATAAAATAAATGTACATTTGTTTTCTCTCTCTCTCTCTCTCTCTCTCTGGTGTAAATCTTCCTGAGGGGATACATATCAGGATGTAATGAGATTCATTATTTAAATCCTGTCTATGTAAATAACTTTGCATTGCCACTTTGTATGAAAAGGCTAGGCAAGGTAAGGGTAGTGCTTATCAAGAGAGACACAGTCTTGACACCATTGCCTGAACCATTTGACCTGTTCTTTCTCACCCTCCCCAGCTCTGTAAAGAATTCACCTACAGGTTTGCCAACAACGTCAGGAAACAGAAACTCGGTGCACTGACGCCAGGATATGACTTCATGCTGGAGCTGAGGTAAGGTTAGGACTATTCAGCTACATGGGAACCTAAGCATTCGCACGTCTTGTAATGTGAAATGTAACACACCTGCAGTCGGAGGCAGGGATGGGCTTTCAAGCTGAAGGCTTCCAGCCTGTAGTGCTGGAACATGAGTAAATATGGTGCTGAGCAGAAGGTAAATTAAACTTCACTCATCCACACGGCAAAGAGGCACTGCTAAAATGATCAGTTTGAGATTGTATAACTGCTCTACGTGGTGTATGCATCACGTCTTTCCAGTCATTGATCACTTCTTCCAAACGTCATGAAAACCAGAATGTTCTGATCTTCTGTCTCAAGCTGCACATCCCACAGGAAGATGTTTCTGGAGCTCGTGCTCACACACACGTCCTCAACGATGAGCTCTTGGTTGATTGGAGATGAGTCCAGGATCACACTGCCCTTCTAGTTCTGCTCTTGGGGTCCTAATAGCAAAAAAAGACACTCAGGTTCCATCTACTGCACAGCCGTTATTAAAGGTGATTCTGACCCCCCCCCCCCCCCCCTTCAGGCAAAGCCTGGCTGATGAAAACAGATGAACATGCCTGTAAACAAACGCAACCACCCCAGTGAAACTCACATTCACACTTCCGTGATTTCCATCCCTCCCTGCCTTTAATTTGTGCCTCTTTAGACAAACCTTGGTACAAGGATTTTTCCAGAGCCTTAGAGTGCCTGGGCAGATGAATGTCGAGCAGGTGTGTGAGGCTCTGCTTCGCTGAAGAGAAGAGAAACCGGTGATGCTGTAGTGTGAGCAGATGTCTGGGGCATGGAGGGTCGCCTTATCTGCACCCTAGATAATATTGTATATTTATGTGAAAGCAAGACTGACCTTAAGATAACCTGATGCACGACCTCCTGAAAGCCTCCATTTCACTTTTTCATGAAAGCGGAATCACGGTGCCATTTTGTCATATGAGGTCTTGTTGCAGAGGCCAGCATCTTGAAGAAAAAGCTCTTCCGAAGCGCGCAGCGGTGGGCCCCGAACGACATAAAGGTGTCCGAAAGTGTCGTAGACAGAGCAGCAATAGGCGTTCAGATAGCACAGGCTTGTTATTAAATGCCAGCCATTGCTCCAGGAGGAAAGCTCATACAGGGGCCACTGTAGAGGCATCACAGGGGCCTCAGATCACCTTAAAGCTGCACTCGTGAGGGCCACGGCCCTGCAACCATCTGTCTGAGCATTCCTCATGCTTTTCACCCAAGCGGTTTGGCCAAAACAGATTGTGCAATTAAGGGACAGGGTTTGAGAAAATTCACGTCTGCTGAGCTTGTTAATTATGCAGATATGACAAATGAGCATCTGTCTCGTGTTTGGACCCCAGGGACGGGATAGAAGAGATCCTACCTCCTGATGCACACCTGTTAGCCAGCAAGCACCTTCATGTTTCCATAACCCACTCCAAGACAGGCAAGAACAGCATGGTGTCCAGTTTTGCCTCCAGAGAAGACCTCATTAAGGTATGCAGATCTCAGATTGATACAGAATTAATAATAGTTATGTTATTAATAGGTGACAGAGGAGAACCTCTCAACAGAGGCCCTCCCTTTCCGTAAGGGATTCTGTGATGGATGAAGCTACATACAATGCCCGATGTCGTCGTGTTATCGTTTTGCGCAGTCACAAGTTTGGTTGTTCATTCATTTGTTTGTTTCCTGTTTCTTTACCTTTCTGTTCTCTTGCTTTTTGTTTCATTTGATCTTTTTCTATGATCTTGCTTGGGTCCTTTTTGGCCCCCCTACTCCATCTTTCTCTCCCTTTCCCTCCTGTTTACTCCACACTCCCTCCAGTTGCATTGCCTGATGCATGTTTCATATTGGTATTGCCCCTAAAGGTCCTATTGGCCAGCAGCTTTGTGCCTGTCTATGCTGGAGTGAAGCCAGTGGAATTCCAAGGCCAGGTAATAGACTCTGCTGCGCTCGAGACTCTCAGCTCTAAATACTGGTTGTGTGTGTGTGTGTGTGTGTGTGTGTGTGTGTGTGTGTGTGTGTGTGTGTGTGTGTGTGTGTGTGTGTGTGTGTCTGATTCATAGCATATGGCTCTGGAACAGCCTATTCCAGGCCATTTTTCAGATGTATGGGCAGTGAATATGGGCACCGCACTTTAGGAGTTCAACTCGTTCCTTTGTGTGACAGAGTACAGCTGTTAAAATGACACTGGGGGAGCAGTGGGAGATTTTCAGTATAACTGATGCAGGGTTCTGTTTAGGTATTGAGTCAGTATGTGGGCATTGGTTAAAGAAACCGGTCGCATATTCTCTCAAACCAACGTATTATTTTCAAGGAGAGAACCAACATAAATTTCCATTGGCAAGGCATATTGTTGAGGTATGATCTTTAAATATACTTATTTATTTTATTTTTTTTACTTCAGTAGAAATGGATAGATGGTGGTTTCACGGATAGCCTTCCTATCCTTTCCACGGGACACACCATTACTGTGTCCCCGTTCAGCGGACCACAAGACATCTGCCCGCATCACTGCATAGGCAGAGTGCAGCCACACGTCAGGCTGGCTAACATGACTGTTACAGTGAGTCTGGCCATTTTACTGAAGACACAGTCAGTCTGAGAGGCTCACAGTGCTAATTCACTGATTCCCAGTTTATAATACACCCTACATAATCATAACAATAATAATAATACACCATGTATATGTGATTCCTGCTCCATTTAGATTGCTGTTAAATTGAACATTACTGATCATCAAGATTTTAAAAACTAGTATATTTGGCAAACATTACTGCCATATAACTGTTGTGTGCGTATTTCCTCTGTGCTCAGTTTTCTTGGGATAACGTCAGACGGTTGAGCCAGGCCCTGTTCCCGCCGCCCCTGTCCACAATGCGAGCGAAGCACGAGGAAGGCTTTGCGGACGCCGTGCGCTTTCTGAGGACCGCGGGGTGGATGCGCTAGCAAGTGCTCGGCGCCGAATTTTTGTATTTTTCATTTGCCATGAATTACTATGTGTGTTTTGCACAACGAATTTTATGTTTGTTGGAGCACATTTTTACTCTTCAGTAACTGTAATCCAGGATTTAATTCAACATCCATCGTTTACTAATAAAATTAGGTTGCTTTTAGTAAATTGTCTTTCTATAGACGTAATATATATATATATATATATAATATTTCTAAATTATATTCATGTTTCCCTGAAGACAATACATTACATTAAAGCAATACAGAGTTTATTCATCCTCCCCATAAACATGAAGCGAATAGGGGTTTATTTGTTGGAAAGGTTCTTTTATGGCGCTCCAAGCCCTCGTATTGCTCTGAGTGATCCATAGCTAACGCTCACAGCAGGAAACCAGGCAGACATTTCACAGCACTGTACGCGACTCCTCTAGGACGACTTTGGAGAACGGCCGTTTGAACTATAAGCACGAGAGGAGACGTTTCAACCTCCTCAGAACAACCGTTGCCTAACCTTCTCAGAACAACCGTTTTGCTCGTTCTTGATTCGGTGAGATGCCGTGCGCCGTGTTATGAATGTTTCCAGATGGTTGCGGATGGAGAGTGAAAACAGCGTTCCCCGGGGGAAGGGTGAGAGATAGCAGCGGGTTGCGTGTATCTGTGATCCTACAGTGGAGGGAGAGAGATGAGGAGGCAAAAATAATCTTTCGACTCGGTTTCAATCACGCTTCCGTAAAAGGCTATATTCCGTGAAAATCAATTGAGCCAGACGAAAAAATCTGAGGCTTCTGTATTTGTGTAGTAGTGTTGTACGCACTTTTTAAACAAAAGATACATATACTAATATAGATGTTTCAACACTCATGCAACGACTTGGACTTACAACCCACGAGGCGTCAGTCCCGCACGAGTCCCAAGTCCAATCTTTAATATCAGATAAACAAGATGGCGCGGACACCGCATCAGCTGAAATTAGTCTTCATTACACATGAAGCATATTATTTGCTGAGCGTCATTAACCTAATGTTGACAGATGAATTCGTTGTATGGATCACTGACATGATATAAACATTAGTCTTAAAACATACGACACGGTCAAGTCAAGTAGAAACATCTGGACCTTGCGCTCTTACGACCATGGGTTATGAGTAATCTACAAGCTTGTGCAATATGTGGTTACATTTATCATTAGATGATGATGTTCCACAATCTGTACACATTATATTGTAAAGGACCGCAGTAATAAGATAACTTGGAAGCTTCCCCGACTAAATTCTCTGTGATGTGGTTCACTTGCCGAATTGGATTCACCCTCACACGACAGAAACTTCATTACATGGGTGTTTTCGTTTCTCTATTCTCAACTGTTGTCTTTTTATGAGATTTTGTTTGGCAAACTCGTAATCTAGGCCTATACACCTGCACCCAGAGATCCCCTGCCTGACGCTTTTAGTACCCACTTTTCTTTTCACTGGAGGAAATATCGTGGATGACAGAGTTCACACCAGTAGGCTTCGTTTTCGGGATTCTTCTCAACGCGTACATTCAGTTCCCTCCACAATTAGCCGCTGGACAGCAAATGTTGCCTACCATACCCTTCCCCCAGCATACACACAAGGCAAAAAACCCCATTGATTTCTACATGGTAGTTTTGGAACATACAATATATTTATTAGTCTAATGGTCCTTGTTAATATTCAAAACATTGTAGGCCTAATTCCGTAACGAACACAGAAACCACGATAAATGTCATATTAATTGTGTTTCGTCTTTGAATGATATATTCATTGACATATGTGGAATGTAATGTTTTAAAGAAAGAATGGTCGTAATTTGAACAGAACAAAAATCGTCAAAATGAGCGAGCGCAGCGACTGTATCTCAGCAGCGTACGCGTTCAGGTTCAGGCAGGATACCGCCGATAATACTGCGATTTCATATCGGTGCCCCGGGAACGGGGCTACTGACAGATAAACAGCTGGCGATTAGTCCTTCCAAACTCATATAGGCGGTAACGTCAACTAATATATCATGTAATTAACTACGATGTAGAATAACTGTTATCGCAATCAAATATAAGAAATATTTGACTTTTTAATTAGACCCCTTTTACTATTACTGCATACAGATTCAGTAGTATAAAACAAGCCTTTCTCCACGATAGACCTGCTGGCGTTGAACAAAGACGACTTGAACAAACCCATTTCACAATGCAGAACAAATAGGGCCGAGGCGCGTGATTTTCGTAGCCATTTCTCCCCGCCAAATTTACTCAGGTTAATCACTTTGACATCGCTTTCAGGCTGCAGGTAATACAAATTGGCTCAATCAAACCGACAGGACCAAAATCAACACGTAATTGTTAATTAATAAAGGGACTTGTTTACAAAAACAAGAGTGTAATTCAATTATGTGGTGCCTGGTAAATTGAGCCCTTAGAAAAAAATAAAATCTTAAAATGTAGTTGGTCAACTGTGAATAAGAAAAACTATACCTGCATCAATCTTTTCGCTTGGCAACTGAAAACAGCATGTTTTTTTTTGTTTAGGGTTGTTTTCTCATTAACTGCTCCAAGCCTAGAGATATTCAAGGCACTGGATCAGGTTAAGGACACAGGAATATAGGAATGAGAGGTTGATGCTGTGTTGAACTGGGAGTGAGCGAGCAGGAGAGAGTGAAACCTGCAGAGTGTTGCTGGCCTCAGTGATTCTGCTCTTTTAACAAACCCTCTGCACCTTTGGCCTGTGCCCTCTGGTTCCCGCTCCACCCCATTACCTCTCTGCTAAGCACGTGTTTGTACCGAGAGCTGCCCAGCCTGCCAGCACCTTATTGCTCATTCACGAGAATTCACGTACACCAGAGGAACAACATTTACACCCGAGCCGGGAGTTCACACCAGTGCCGTGCCTATAAACGCTGTGGTTTTGTGATCTCCAAATGCCCTTGACTGGAACAAATCAGGTGCTCCTGCCTCACCTGAGAGCTTTATCATCCTATATGAAAGCCAACCAGAGCAACCAGAGTCCCTGTTTATGGCTCAGGAGAGGCCTGGGCTCCCGTCATGCTGCTCTGGCGATGAGGAGAACCACGCTGCGTGTGAGGTGACCATGGGTGTCCCTCCTCTAAATACACAATAGCTGCCAAAGCCAGAACAGATGCCAAGGATGGACGAGCACCCACGTACAGACAAGCCCAGACAAGCCAATGAGCACAGCACATGGATGCTCAATGGCTCCCTGAAGAGGAGGCTGTGGAGGGGTGGCTTGGTTATGTCAGGGCTTGCATACGCCTCGGTGAGGTCACAAAAGGGGGCGGGTAGTGGACATAAGAGCTTGAAAGCCTTTCATAAATCAGCCAAACACAAAAGAGAGGTGCTCCACTGGAAGAGTCCCGCCCACTTCCATAAATCAGCCAAACACAAAAGAGAGGTGCTCCACAGGAAGAGTCCCGCCCACTTCCATAAATCAGCCAAACACAAAAGAGAGGTGCTCCACAGGAAGAGTCCCGCCCACTTCCATAAATCAGCCAAACACAAAAGAGAGGTGCTCCATAGGAAGAGCCCCGCCCACTTTTTTCTTTCTCTGCAGGAGACAGAAGGCACCAGCTCAGCAGAAAAGGCGGGACGTGAGGGCTTGTAAGACCCAATGAATACTAATGTGATTCTGTTCAAAACTCGGGTTCCATCATCAAGTATCAGGACTGTCTACGTGATGTTTAGAGCTGTGGACATGTCACAGCACCACAGTGAGGGAGAGTTTCACCGTTTCACACACAAGTTAATCAATTATTTCAAGATTTTATCATCAGGATTTTATAACATGTAGTTTTTATAATTAGGAATGCAAGATTTACCAGGTTATTTTATTGTAGTGCACATACCCAAGCAGATTCATTTCACTTAACTCTACAGTTAAGCACCAAATCTAGGAGCCGGTACAGACCGGCACAGTGTTGTCCGTTTACTCCTCCTGCACCTCCTACTCAGTCTCCACGACCCCTTGTTGGTGGTCCTGCCTGCACCTGCACATCTGCCCGAAGGTGGAGCAGCAGGGTTGGAGCCAGGGTTTCCACAGGTTGTGCATGAGTGTCAGCTGATCTGGTACGGGCTCCACACCCAGGACATGGGCCCTCGCTGCATCCTTCATAGCACCGACAACGGAATGGAACCTCGGCTCGGTGTCCGGGCTCAGCGGCCTGCTCTCGGACGGGTCCTCCGAGAGGTCAAAAAGTAGGGGAGGGTCGTGGTGGGTAATGAAGGGGTCGTGGCAGAAGCAGATATGGGTGTGAAAGCAGGTGGTGGTGTTTTCAGGGTAAAAGTTAGGGGTGAAGAAAAGAGCCTTCCACACGGAGGTACCTGGTACAAACAGAAATACAGCTGATACAAGAAAAAGATCATTTATATACCACAACATCAAGCATACTGCAAGTGATCAGAACTCTCTGTAGAGAAAATAACAGAGTCTTTTTGAGAGTTCTGTGAAATACTGTGTATTCAGTCATTTTGGTGTGTAGGTTACTTAAGGACTTCAGTGATAACTCCTTACTGAAGATTACTGAAGATCTGTCTTGCTTTACAGTTTACAATAGCCATGTTGCAAGTATGGTAAAGTGTTGATCTGTAGTTAATAAACAGTGGTCTGTCTAAGTGAGATCGTCTGTGAGGGCCACTGGAGCATGGGCCAGGCTGCATTACGGCAGCTAAAAACACTTCTGACTGTCTTGGGGGTTATGATGCAAGGTTCTATTCTTCAAGGTTCTGTTCTCTTCTGAAGCTGGAAGCCCTTCATCACACCACAGCATCACATGTGTCTGGGTATATTGCACCGTGAGACTCACTATTAGCAGGGTGCCACCTCACAGCGTTCAGATTGGCATTGCAGTAGTGGAACATAAACTCGTGGTCAGAGCGCTTCACTCGACCCTGTAGCAAGGGCATGAGGTCATGGCCGTCTATCTTCCTGCAGCACACACACACACACACACATACAGAGTTTGGTATGTCCAAAGTATCCAAGGAAAAGTGACTGTAAATCCTAAATATTCATATTTCACATTTTTGGAGCTGCTTGTTATGTTTCATTTGGTTTTCCAGTATTAAATGGCTAAACCACTGCAGGGAATTTGGATATAACAGTGTCCCAGATTTGTTCTAGCCATCATCATAACTGACAGGTGACAGCTGTGTCGCTAGGTGACCAAGACTCACCTGTCACTGGGTATGTTAGCTCCTGCTAAATTCACCACGCTAGGGAAGATGTCCATGTTACTGGTGGGTTCATCGATTACTTTTCCTGCCGGTAGTTCACCAGGCCAGTGAAGGATGCCTGGCACCCGAATTCCTCCCTCCCAATTGGTTGACTTTCCTGCTACTCAAGAAGAGGGTGGGAGTTATTGAAACAAAGAATTTGTGAAAAGGGCCTTTCACAGAAAACTTTGATATTTATTAAAGTGTTCGTTTTGAAAATTCATACTCTTTGTGGACACTTGGCATTTTATATGACGTTTACTTACAATGTAGAGCATCTTTTTTAGAACCCTCCTTTAGTCTTTTAGCTTAATGATTACAAAAATACATATCTGTTGTCACCAAAGACATCTACTGTGCATTACCCATAGCTGGTCACCTCCCTGTGATTTCTAACCACGAACGTGGATTATGTCTGTTCTACTCACCACCCACCTCCCTCTGATGAATATACTCTACCCTTGTAGATGCCGCTGTAACCACGGTGCACATCCCCATGGCTAGAGATCTCCTCTAAGTGAGGACCCTGATCTGAGGTCAGGTAAACCAGCGTCTTCTCCTTCAGTTTAAGGCGCTCCAGGGTCTTCATTATCTGACCTGGGAACAGCAATTGGACATTAAAATCACACTATTGTATTCCAGAATAACGTTCTACAAAGTTCTGCTAAACAGCATTGGCCCTTCGCATCGCAAAGTAAACAACTAATTTGCATCACTAATGAGAATAACTGCAAAGTCAGCACACGCAGACCTGGCTTACAAAGCAGAAGATCCAGCCTGAATGTGTGCAGCTAAGCAAAGCAAATGCCTGCAAGGTTAAAAAAAAAGTCATGCTTGCTGAAATGGTGCCAAACCAAGAATGAAGAATTTACATATTAAATAAGATATTAACTCTGGTCTTTGAGTGTGAGAGAAAAGTTATTGTTGTCTCTTCATAAGGGCTTACTTAATTTATCTTGCTTTAAATGAGCCTGTAATACTACACACTACATTATTCTGTGCAGCATGTACCAGAAATGTTCATTGTTAAATGGAAATATGCCACTGTTATTGTCATGGAGATGTTCGTCATGACGACTCTTTTCCTCATAGCGCCTTTCACTGCTAACAACGAACATGTTGAGTTCAACAACTGTCAGCAAGAATGCTTACAGACTCCAGCTCTCGTAACGTGTTCTGTGGAGTTTCAAAAGGGAATGAAACATACTATGACTGGACTGTTCTGTTCTAGAAGCGCTCGACATCCGGCAGGGGATCACTACCTACACTCCAGTCCACCTCCATGACAGCGTCGCCGTAGAGACCATGGCGGCTCTTGCCTCGGAAGGGCCGAGAGGCGAAGAGAGCCGTGTGGACTTGGAGGAAGGAGAAGAAGAGCAGGAAGTGCCTGTCCGAGTTCCTGCCGAAAGACGATGGAAAAGCCTCACTTTTGTGCGAGGCTTGCGGTAGGCATGTGAGAAACATGGCATTCTTTGAAAGAAGTAAGAAAGATTTGTTGGCTATAAAGCAAATAATGAAAAAAACATGAGACCGTGTGGAGCTATCAGCTAACACCACCCCCCCCCACTAAAAAGTGTCACTTACAGAATTTCTTCTAAATTATTCAGAAGTCTATTTGGGTTCAGCCACACAAACATTTAAAGTCACAAGAATTCATCAACATTCATCACATGTCTGGGATTCGGCCCAGCCAGCTGCGACTCGTTTTAATCAAGTCTGACTTAGCATTCGCAGACCTCTCCAGGAACTCCACGGCCTCGGCCGTCATCCTCTGGGTCAGGTTCTCGGCCACGTACGGCTGCTCCACCACCTTCTCCCCCCTCATCAGGAAGCAGTTGAGGTCGGCAAAGGTCAGGAGGAACAGGCCGAAGAGCGCGGCGGCGGCCAGCAGCAGTGCGGCCCCGCCCACGGCCAGTCGCCGGGCGACGGCCCGGGCCCCGTCCACGTGCAGGGAGACGAGGCTGCCGAGGGCGACGAACAGCGCGCCGTACGGCACGTGGGCGAACGCGCTGTGGAAGACGGAGCCGTGGCCCGGTTGGCAGTCCCGCAGGTTGGTCATGGGGATCCCGTAGAAGTGGTCGAATCCGTGCGCCCTGGGGTGGTGGCAGTGGTCGCCATGGTGCTCACAGTTCAAGCCCAGGTGCCATTTGCCTGTTCGGAGGATGAGCGTCAAGTGGAGGCCAAAGCAAAGAACGGTGCCTGGATGATATTGGTATGTTGTCCTGTTTTATTCTGCTTAGTTTCTGGCTTTTATTAATGACACGGACAACACCCCACAGACTTGCCCCCTTCCACTGCCTATCTGGCAACTCGCTCGCTACGTTCATGTCACAGGACGTCAAGCTCTCCCTCAGCACTCCTTAACCCCCCAGGGCCGCAATTAACCTGAGAAAATAACAACAACTCTTTTTGGTTAGTGGCAACTGCCACATTGCAGAGGTTCTTCTTTTCTGTTAGTAAAGGTATCTGCCTTCAAGCCAAACATGAACATTAAAATTTACGGCGCTTGAACGTCTACCCTCAGGCTAAACCAAAAAAAAAAACATTGATTTTTTGAAGTGCCATACTGAATGAATATTGAGTGTTAAATGTCTTTTGCAAATACGGGTTTTGGAATGTATTCTGTGATCACATAAGGCACATACCAATCAGAGCAGTCACATAGCCCTGTTCCTTTAGGATCTTGGCGAATGTTAGCTCCTCTTGGGGAAGACCTCCAGATGCCGCGGAGAAGATAAACACACCAACATGGCCATGGCTGGCCATTCCTGCGCATGCACGCACGCACACACACACACACCCCAACACACCCCAGACGCGTGGATATGTTAAAGGCCCAATCCAGACTTCCTGCAACCACAATCCCATGCATGACAGGCAACAAGAGATAAACAGTACTGGTGCACAATACATCTGCACCGATACATTATTTGCCAATAAGGACAATTTGTCATCAGTGTAAATCCACAAGCTTTCTTATACCTGCACCAGTTCAAGGCAAAAGTGACTCTTAATATCTGAGATGTTTAGAAAATAAAATGTAACGAAACAAGTTTTGTTCCTCTTTCTGTAAACGGCAACATATGTTAACAATAACTGTGAAGTATGATTCACCTGTGACACATACAGACCTTAGTAAGAATTTGCTTTAAAATGCAAAAAGGTAAAAGTATCTGTTAACACAAGCATTGCAACAATTATTGATACTATTGGTTATTGTGTCACTCCAAGAAAATCTTTATTGGTGCACCATTAGTAAACAGTGAATAAAAGGAACACATATAGAGAGTAAACAATAAATGTTGTGTAAGCACTGCTGTCTTTACTTTGGCAGACCAGGGTTTTAAACTGTCAAACCAAAGTTTTTAAATACCTACAGAATTTAACATTAATAAGAAGTGGAAGAAAGCCTTATCATATAGAATATAAATTCTCTTTTTACAGGTACGGTACCATAGTGAAGAGACACTTCCTACGTTCTGCCATCTTTAGCAATGCTGAACACCCTGAAGCTTCTGCAACACTACATGGTCAAAGTTTCTGAGGAATGAAATGCCACATCTTTAATGGCATTCTTTCCCTTGTTTCCCACAGGTACAGGAGCTCCAGGCCTGACCTGATCGTATGGGGTATCTGCCCGTAAGAAAAGCAGCCCGGCTGGGGGTGCAGAGGGGTGAGGCTGCTATGTGCTGGGTCAGCTTCACCCCGTTCTGGGCCAGCCGGTCGATGCTGGGGGTCCTGTGGCAACAAACACAAAACAGCGTATGCAGCCGAGTAACAGCCGGGTGGCCGGGGGGACTTGTTATCTTCGTTTGTATTAAATGTGAGGTGTTTTGAGATAAAGCAGAGGTTCTTAACAATTTCTGTTTCTTTAGGCAAATTCTTATCTTGAGAAACAAAACCTTGCACCTAGATATCTTAATGTAGAATCACGTGCCTCATTGAGTTATAATCACCTCACCATGCAAAATATTATTAATTAGTGTATAAAGTACCACATATCTTATTCATCTAATGTACATGCATCATTCTATTGTGTATAATCCTAACCTCCTAATTTATATGCAGAAACAAATGTGAGCTTCATTGATCTTTATTGGAATGCTTATGTATCTACCAACACACACACACACACACACACACACACACACACACACAAACACACACACACTCTCACTCTCTCTCTCGTCACACTCACTCCCTCTCTCACTGTGACACCTATTCTCTTTCCCTCTTTCTAGCTCTCTTCTGTCCCTTTAACACAAGTAACAGTGATTGTATTTACCATCACTGCATAATTTCAAAGCTTGACAATACACTTCTTACTGATGCTGCTGGAAGATCCCCAACCTCCTACCCTAGTTTCAATCTTCTTCTTACTGATTGTTCAATGTCTTTACTACTACTAATAAAAAAAAAACCTAAAGAAAAACACACTGGGTTTAGGAGATATGACTACTGTTGCACTTTTAGACCGCTGGCTTTATACAGGTGCTGCTCTGTGTAGTCAGGTTTGGCATTTCTGAAAAACATTAAGGCGAGGTCTGTAATGAAAGCCAACAGTGACAAAACATAGCCTACTTTAGAGTTGTGTTGCCATAGCATCCAAGGTCTCCAATTCCCAAATCATCTACCATCATCAGCACTAAATTAGGCTTTGAAGCACCGTGAGTCGAAGGTACGGCGAACATCCAGACAAGTAATATCAGGATCTGCGGAGTTTCCATTCCAGGCTGCATGAAGAAGAAAGAAAAGATGCACTTATTATTAAAACACTTGTCTTTAACAGAAATCTCTTTGCCACGCTTTCTGGAGAACCATAAAGTCAAACACCATTGTAACTATTTCTGATTGTTATATATAAGATAAAGCCGGTAAATGTCAAACTCTGAAACGCGTGACGTCTGGTGTGTGAATAAGATTCACCTTTCTCACTGTGGGTTGTGGAATGGACATTTAACTTTCACAGCAGCACAGAGAGTGGCCTGCGAATTCCTGGGTCATAGTTCTTTGGGTTAAATATAGCTTACTTCAGTCAAGAAAGTTGACATCTGGGCGCGTACTCCAAACAAGGAAGTGAAAGCGGAGAAAAAAAACCACGTGTTCTGCGCTTGAAACTTTGATTGGACCACTTATTCTGCGCGTGCGATTACCTGTCAAAATAAAATCATTTTCTTCTTGTTATCGCAAGTGCCTTGAACTGCAGCATGTATAATTTTCTAAGGTTAAATAACACCAGGCTACCCGAGGGCGACCAAAGATAATTGAAACAAACTGACTCAGATTAATATTGGGAAAACTGTTTAAAGACCTTTGGAACAGTGATATTAAATGACCTCGCATTTTTACTTCTTTGCCTTTCGATTGTCTAACCTTCATATGAACGTTGAAACTGGAAAACAAAACGCTTAGCAATTATTTCTCTCATATGTATTTTAGAATCTCCTCTTTCTCTATAGACAATTCGATAGTGTACCGACTGAGGTCTACTTTAGAAATTCTTTTACATTTTCCATTAAATTAGGTAAAACCCAAAGTTAAGCTATTCTACGAACAAACAGCGCCACCTGTTGCTAAAAACAAATACAGTTCATTCGCTAACGAACGGAGATTATTTACCTTTCAAGCAGTTGATATCTCCCCCCCCGCTCTATACTACTTTTCTAAGCACCAGAACAGATATAGTCAACATCGTTGACATTTATTTATATTGCGATACATTTATTTGATACATTTATATACTGGCCTGTTTGGTATTAGGCTTACATTCAATGTGAATCTGTCTAGTACCTATATGGGTGATGCAAGTGACAGTATGAAACCTGGCCTTTTTCAGTCAAATATGTGGACACGGTTTAGATATGGCAGTAACGAAAGCGATGTAGGCTACGAACACGTGATTCGAAATGTGTTGAGGGCCTCACGGTCGTCTCTGATGCAGGAATTATAAATCGGTAGAGCCAAGATGAAGTTACGGCACGTCCCTGACCTAGTTTGGGTAGAAGCTTTCGCTCTCTCTAAAACCTGCCTGTCTCTCTTTAGAATCAATCTTAATTACTCCTTCCCTCTCCAGGTCTGTCTCTCTTTCCACCCGCGACAAGCTCCTTCAGCACCACAGAGCACCACTCTCTCACTGAGATCATTTAGCGCCCACAAACACACACACACACACACACACACAAAAGTTGTTCTGCCACTCTGCACCATGCTGCGCTCCTCTGCATGCGCTGATTGGGTTTCGTCCACTCACGCGCAATAACTGCTCCGCCACTGGCAAGGTGAGGAGAAGCAGTTACAGTATTGAGTGCTGCCTTAATGTACCAGTCTCCATCGCGGGGGGGGGGGGGGGGGGGGGGGG
>JAOXYF010000014.1:7554992-7631202 GCA_028565775.1 Sternarchorhynchus goeldii | reverse complement strand
CGCCCCCCCCCCCCCCCCCCCCAAACTCACATTTCTCTTGCCCTACCCATTGGCAGTAAGTCAGTAAGTCATCAAACGACCTTGTTTGTATGCAAATATAGCGAGACCAAAGCCGCAGTCATAAGAGCCTGCCAAGCTGCCAGCTGATGCTTCCATTTAATGACATAATTCGTTGATTAATTATGTGCTTATAAAACTCCCATTGGCCAACTTGCTGTCAAACACGTATACACGCAGAAAATAGCACTGTGGAGGTTTGGCGCTGACCCAGCCAAACCTCCTCGCGCTCGCACTGACGTTGTATGACAAGTTCTCCCAAAACAGGCTCAGAGGGAAGCTATTCGTCGTTTACACATTTCCTTATGTGAAGCATGTTAGTCGCCGCCAGTAAACAAGATAGTGAAACATAATGGAAATATTAGACTGGAGACATTACAAGCGAGCAATCCGTTTATAGATTTTTGCGTTTGGCTTGGCAAGGAGCCCTTCGGGGAGCGGCTGACGGATATTAGCCTCCACACACGCGCCTGTGTCGCATTGATCACAAACTAGGTAATAACAGTGCTGAGAAAAGAATAGATTGACCTTTAAACTGATCGATGATGGAAAATTTGCCGTGTTTCATTAAATTGCATGTAATCAAGGAACCTGTATTCATTAAAAAACCTATTCGCCTGTGCGCAGAGCAAAAGGGCATGTCATTAGTGTAACATCACAGCTGATTTTAACTCTCACGTCATGAAAATACGTCCGGCATAAAAATTGCATTCACCCCAGTCTATTACAGAGGTCATACAACCAGTGTACAGGACCCATTCTGTTTTCTTCGTGCACTAGCCAATGTGAAACATCTCACCAGTAGATGGCAGTGTTAGCTTTTGGACACGTTATGGTGACGTGTAAGAATTATTTTTGTTCTTTTTTAAACACCTTTATAGATTGTCATCATCTGCTATGCTGGTATGCATTTTCTGATACTTGTATTTGTATATAAATGAATGGGCTGAATAAATTCAGGCTTGATTCAAGAATTGCTAATCTCATCCTTTTTGTTTAAGGGTCGAGATGAACATTTTCCTCTGATCGTCTATGTACATTTCCAACATACTGCATCTCACATGCAAATGACTGTTTTTTTCTTTCCCTGCTTCCCATTTTACTGCACTTTTACAGCCATTTCAAACTGCTTTCCTCCCCTTTGCCTATTCCTCCAGGCCCATAGCACCATCTTTCAGCAAAGGGATTCTTCTATTAGCCACAGCCCTGGGCTCTTATCTTAGCCAACAGGTACTGGACACCCCCTCTAGGCCTATCTTGGCACGTTCCAGAATAGGCAGCCCACCCAGGTGGAAGAGACCACTACATATCGGATTAGGGTCCTGCGGCCATCTCTGGTGCTCTGTGGCAGATCTTATCAGTGACAATGCACTGATGGACAGCACACCTGGTCTTCAGGCCTTGGAATGAGAGGGGTCTGTCTGCAGTGTTACACAGGAACATCTCACACAGGGGCACGTCCAGAAATATTGTAATGTGTTTTTTTTAGTATTTTCAGTGTTTAATGGCAATATACAAGCATCAAACATGTAATGTGAATAAAGTTGCTACAGTTACACATAAGGTAATATAACATGATGCACATTGGCTGACCTTCCAATCTCAATCTCTCTCTCTCTCTCTCTCTCTCTCTCTCTCTCTCTCTCTCTCTCTCTCTCTCTCTCTCTCTCTCTCTCTCTCTCTTTCTCTCTCTCTCTCTCTCTCTCTCTCTCCTTTGGAGGTCATGTCTAAACACACATCAGTGGAGGCGCTGCATGTGTTTGCTGTGAGAGTAATGGCAATTTGTCAAACATGAGGGAATGCCTTGAGGCCAGAGAGCAGAGCTGCAGAGAGGAGAGCACTCCCAGTGCGCCTGTTCGGTTGCCATCGCACTTCATTGTGCCCTGTTCACTGATCCAAGTACAGTCACAGAATGGTCACAGGATGGCTTGCGATAAATGCACTTGAGTCACTTATATCATGACAGTCTCACTTGAATCAACACCAAACAAATTGGACCTAGAGAAGGATTCCATGTGACACAATAGGAGACACAATAAGAATGAGTACTTTTTCACCTAATCTGAGTGCTTTGTGTCATTTAAATGTAGTCTTATTGATTCAAGCTCTTCTAGAAAACCTCAGACCCTAGCAACAATGGTTTAGGTATTTCCTACTGCGGTCTAAACCTCAGAGTGAGCCAGCACTGAGGTGATTGTGTAACACTGAGACATTTACTGGACAACCAATTATCAAATGTAAACAGCGGGTTTGTTTTATAATTTATTTTAGTTTACTGTCTCGTAGGAATCACAGTATGCTCCAAGAGCTGTTGAGTTTACTCTAGATTTATTTTGATCTTATCAGCTGGGAGATTTAGAAGAAAATCACTCCAAACCTCCACCTTCTTTTCATTTTGTATCTCCCTGTGTTTTGGTAAGAGAACCATAATCTGCAGTGATAAAGGCTAATTTGTAAAGACAAATGCTCCTCACCAACTTCAAAAATAAGAGTCTAATTGTTTTTGGCAGTCGCTGTTGGGTTTAGTTTTTATATAACTCCATTATTGGACATAGCTGTGTGGCATGTTAATTTTGTAGCATTAAATTCAATTGGGCTTACAGTGTTCCTCTGTCTTTGGAGGCGTCTCAGGGGAAAACAGGGTCATTTGTTGTCTCAGAGAGTTTGTTTTCCAAGCTACGGACACAATGCTGGCACACGTCCCCTCCAAGCAGCCTCTTCCTGTTTAAATACGTGCTCTTGGGCGGTGAGCCACACCAGGGACACGTGCCTCAAAATGGCTTCAAGCTCTTTCAAAGCACCTTTCCCAACAATGGCTGTCCTGTAAAAAAAAAACAGCTAATTTGCTTTATGTTTTGCCAAGAAGAGGGATTTGCCTGCCTGGAAGCCTGCTACCCTACGGGGGATGCTAAAATCCCCGCAGTGGGATTTTGTCTCCCAAGAGCTGAAGAGGAGAATTTTTGTTCTGCTAGTACCAAGAAAGCAGGCAAGGGCTGGTCAGCGGGACTTAACGTGATCTGGTCCGGCCTCACACGATAGGCGATGAGAGTTTGGTCAACTTTCCCCACATTGGCGGTGTCACCATTGAGTGAAGCAGGGGTTTGAACTGTTCGTAATCACCTATGGAAACGCTTTGTTGTCTGTAACTGTACATCGGCAGGGGGAAAAAGATAAAAGCTCAGTTATGTTCACTTCAAAGTTCAGCAGTGGATACTCTGCTTTACTGGAACACAGTTGGGATATAGTTGGGCTCCACAACTACTGTGTCCCACTGTAGCTTGGATAGAGTGTAGTATACAGTGGACTCCTGAGGCCATGGAAGATTTGGCTGTCATATGCTAATTAAATCATTCTCATCATCCCTGCCTTTTGTATGATGTGAAGGACATATACCAGCCATTAGACTTGACGACTGAGTTCAGTGACTGAAAAACTCAGTTCTTTAGTACATTGTCATGTGTGCTGGGTAAACTTACAGAATGTATGAAGGGAAACACACAGTGATATATAATCATTTGGGTATATGTAATAATGGATGTGGTCATTTAGAACCTAACAAGTTCAAGACTGGTCTAAACCTAGTTGTGGATTCAAGGATAGATGGTGTGAGCAATATTGCGTGCAGAAGTTCTGATGTTGCTCAAACTGAATGAATCAAATCAAATCAAATCAAGTTTATTTATATAGCGCTTTTTACAACAGATGTTGTCTCAAAGCAGCTTTGCTTTCAAATGGGGCTGATTGAATCTCATTAACTTTGTTCAGAGTATACCTTAGCAGTCATTTTAGTAGTGCAAAAGGCTTGGCCTAAACCAGAGGTATTCAATCACAGTTCTCAAGGTCTGACTTCTACAGATTTTCCATCCTTCCTTTACCTGGGAATCAGGTCTGAAGACAAAGCAAACTTCAAAAATCCAGCAGCAGACTTCAACAGGGTGTCCAGATTTGAGTATCTACTGTCTAAATAGTGCGTCTTGGTAAGCATTACCATCTGGGGTAGGTTAGCTCAGTTTGTCGCGTGTGTCGCGTGTGTCGCGTGTGTCGTGTGTGTCGCGTGTGTCGTGTGTGTCGCGTGTGTCGTGTGTGTTGTGCACCGAAGCAAAACCGCAGCTCGGATTCATACACAGAGTTCCGCCGGAAACCTCCAACAGCGCCGCAGCCTCGGTGTGTGTGTGTTTGAGTGTGCGCCTGGGACGCGGCGGTCACCAGCAGCGAGGGCGAGCGAACGGGCCCTGACACCGATGACTGCGGCACATGGAGGAAGATCAATGCAGCCCGTCGCACCACACGCATTCCCTGCGGGCCAAAGCAAACCACTTACCACCAGCCTTCGTTCCCCAGGACTTCCCTCTCCAAACAAATGGTTCGATTCCCCACATCTTCCGCCTCGGCCCAGCTGGGCGGCTGTCCCAGCTTTGTAATTTGGAGCAAATGGATGGTCGTTAGCACCGCAGGCGGTGACATATCCTGTCAATCTTCTCTCTGCAAGAGGGCACAGAGACAGGCCAGCCAGTGGAGGGGGCTGCCATTGGGGTTCAGTCCCTCCCCATCCATTGGGGTTCAGTCCCTCCCCTTCCATTGGGGTTCAGTCCCTCCCCATCCATTGGGGTTCAGTTCCTCCCCATCCATTGCGGTTCAGTGGACATTAGTGTTAATCAATGGTTGTTGTTGTTGTTGAGTAAGAATTTTGATGCTTGCCATGTAATTTTGCCACTTGTAAATTCTCATTAGGTGAACTGAACAAACTGTTGCTTTCTCAGGACTTTCTCAAGAAAACTAATATTTGAAATGTTTCTCTAAACAGGCGGTAAAATGTTACTCCAAAAATGTATATTGTTTTAAACTAAATGTTTACTTGCACCAGTCAGCTGTTTCATTTTATCTGTTCATTCTTTCTTTTGCTTGTTCAGTCATTCATTCATTTCTTGAATCCAGATATAGAATTTCTTTCAGAGTAGAACTTGTGCATAGGTCCATCAGTCATTTGGATCAGGATGTCTCTTCACTCAGCAACTAGTGATGACAACTGAATCGTCTCTTAAAGAAAAGTGTGAATTGATCCAGAGAAAACTGCCAAGAAAATCTAAGTGAGTCTCAATAGTCGCTTTGTTAGTTTTACATAATCACACTAATTGTAAGTGTGTTTTCCTTTAAGTGTGAAATTTGCCAGGTTCTCGTTTTCCACACTTTATATGAAACAAGGAAACCCAGTATTTCTTTTGGAGTGAGGAAACCTTGCCCCAAAGGAGTACTGGAGCGCAAACAATTCCACCCATAACTGTCACTACGTCAACACTTTGAAGTCCCTAGTTTATGTTAATGGCTAATTACTCCCTTCCCTTCATCCTGTGCCAAGACGTTGACATTACATCGTCCATTAAATCGTCCTACTCGCCGCCATCCTTGAGCAGCTAAAAGCCGCATTGAGATAAATTCCCTGGAGCAAAGCTTGTCTGATCTTCTGTCATGCGCTCTCTTTGTTCTCACTGTCTTCACTGGCACAGAGACAGAGCGCAGGAGATGGCAGCTCAGAAGGGCAGACAACGCAGGTGTTGACATTCTGTCAAGAAGGTTCGGCTTATCTGTCCTCTATGACTCTCGCTGGGTTTGATACTCTAAACCTACAGGTGTCTGGGTGGGGTGCGTCTCTGTTGAACATCAGCTATCAAAGTGCCAAACATCATCTATTATAGTCCAGCAGCTGAAAAAAATAGAGAGACATTTCCAAAAGATTACTGTTGTATTGTTGGAAAAATTCTACTGCATTTTTGACTGGGGCAGGAAGGTAGTCACTAAACACAAAACAGATTAGTCTATATTGTTACTTCTTGCCAGCATTACACTTATTGGAGCCTGATTTGAAATATCCATCAAACATAAACAAATTTTTAAATCTACACAATTGTGATTTAATCAAATACCTCAAGTAAAGAACAGGCTTTTCCATTATTCATGTGTATAACATCTGAGAGGATCTCCTCATTGCTAATCTGCTTCCGAAACGAAAGTAAAAAAAAAGAAGGAAAGGTTATCAGTGGAATGTTCCATTCATAGTTCTTCCGCGTTTCCTGGTGTACGACTCACAGGATCAAGCGATGAGACTAGTGAGATCAAGAAGCTTCCACCTCAGTCTCGTGGTGTAGCGAACGCTTCAGACACACTTAACATTAGCACACTTTGAAAGAAACAAGGTCAAATGGTCTGGTCATCAAATGAAAAGGCTTGTGAATGGAACCACATCATTATCATGCAGGAAGGAGAACTTTAAAAATAAAACAGAATCATTCAGCAATTAATCAAAGCTCATATGACGGGTCACTGCGGGTCACTCGGAAAGATGTTGCGCCAAAATAACCTGGTCATTTGCGCTTATTATCATATGGCTGTGTCATGCTTGCTTGCAAAAGTCGGCGGATACGGTGCGCGTCAATATTATGACAAGCTTTCCTTCATTTAACCTTGTCGTCAAAGGACACTGAACATGAATAAGAGATCATTTGGACCGAATTGCAAACGTCCCGCGCTGCTCCATTACTGCTTGTCATATTGTCATAGTTTAACTGTGGCATCGAGTGCTTGATACATTCCAGAAAGAACCTAATAAAGTTTGATCCAGATTTTTGGTCGAAATGCATCTCTCAGAGGATAAGATTTCATACGCTTGTCAGCAATTATTAGACACCGTAAAGGACAGTGCAATTCCATGTCAGAATCGCGGTACCCTACAAACGATCATGGTCTGGGGGTGCTTAACTTCCAACGTGTCAAATATTATTTGCTACGGTAGAAACAAGATTCCTGAGCGGGTTTCCCTAAAGTCCGCTCTCTGACCGTTCGCATTGCTCTTCAGGGAAGGGGGCGTGGTTTCTTTCTTACCCTTGTCCTCACAGGGACTGGAGTTCAGATACTCCCCCACGGTTTCGGTATGGCCGCTGTGAATCGTGGGTGGAGAACGAGACAAGTGGCAGAGACTTGTTTCAAATTAGGATGGTTTAGTCGTGCGTGTGTCCATGTGTTTGTGTGTGTGTGTGTGTGTGTGTGTGTGTGTGTGTGTGTGTGAGTGCGTGCGTGCTTTCACGCTTTTCGTTCTGCTCTTATTCACGTCCCATCTGCCGGAGTGTTCTTGATAAAATCCAGAGCGTGATGAGGATGATGGATTGAGCGTCACATGGCTCATCTGTGCCTGTGAGCGAGACAGGGCTCTCACGTGTAACCTTATGTTAAATAATACAGCACGGTGGGTAAATATCTCATAAGACCATGAGAAATCTCTGAACATTTTTAAAAGACTGGAAATTTACTTGCCAGAACGACAGTAACCGTTTTCACTTGAATTCTGTGCAGTTAGAAAGTTTAGGCTTATGTAAGTCAGTGTAGAGTAAGCATAAATCACACAGACTACAGAGAGATATGAATTTGGCAGAGAATATGATGATTTATTTATTTGGGAGTTGTCCTGGATACAATAATTCACTTTAGCACGTAGATCCAACAAGCCCAGCAAATCATACCCATTCACAAACACACACATACACATAAACACCGCCTCATGTTTGCCAAGACACCGCCAATCGATCCCAATCTTCAGATCACTGGTTTGAAAATTGATTTGCCATAATGTGAATGCCTCTATAGGTGAGTGCTTTCCAGGTTGCCCCAAGCTCCCACTTCACAAAGGGCTATTTTATGATTACATGATTTATTACACACTCTCTCATTCCTTCATTCTCTCATATTTCATTCCCTGGGTGTTTGAAACATGACTGAATTACATTACATTATCCATTTACATTTGTATTGCTTGTACGCTGGATTGATTTTTTTTGTTGGTTTTTTTTTAGAAATTATCAGGTTTACATTTGCAGGTTAATTATTGAATTTGAATCAGCAAACGTGACACAATACACACATAAAAAAGGAAAACCCAGAACACAATTTCCATTTTTATTACAAGCATGTGATTATGATTATATAAAACTATATGTATATAATTGTTAGGGGTCCCCAGGGAGCCAGCTCCATGGACACACATACAGAGATGCGTGCGCACACACACACACACACACACACACACACACACACACACACACACACACCATTTGACTAACTGTACTTGTCCCTCATTTTCCCTTTGTTTCTCCCTCTATTTAAACCCTCAGGGACACTCGTCCAGTTTTGCTCCATGTTTTCCTCTCTGCTGTAGCAGACACAGTGAGCATTATCTCTGCTCTCCTGCATCCCAGTGTCTCAAATTAAACATTTTGGTCTTGTTCTCCCCACTTTTAGCCAGTTTGTCGTTGTGCTTTGTGTTTACTTATTATGAAGAATAAAGACCCTAGCAACCCGTACCTCCCTTCCTGCACCCATCACAATAATAATGAATGAAACATTACGTCTCGACAGAAAAGCCAACTAGTTAAGAAATAGATGAGAACCTAACAAAACCATGGTTTTAAAGTACTAATCTTCTTTTGTTTACCCAGCAATGTATTTTAAAAATAGTGCATTCAGTTCATTTAGCTCTTAAAATGTAAGGGCCTAGTTTTCTATATCATCTGATTGATAACAACAGCTAAGTCCTGCATTCCTGGTCTATACATCAGTGCCTCGACTGCAGGAACAGGCCAGAGGGCCGCGGTCCCACTGATGATTGATTGATGGAGTTTTTTAGGCCGACACATCAGAAATGAGAAAGCTTGGCAGTGCGAAGCCGGCGTGATTAAATATTGATTTCTGCAGCCATTTTACCAGCTTCCTAATTAAAGCTCATGTACATGGCAGCCCTTTGGTTGAGTTTCCAAGGCACCAGCATGACTTGTTCTGCCGACTTTGGTCATTATTGACACAACTGAACTCAATTTGTTAGCAATGATTACAAGCGAGGCCTCCTTTTAACAAACAGCATGCCGTCGAAGAGTTTTATTATTTTCAGATGCCTTTAAACGTTTACACAAGAGCTTGCACTGTCGTATTAAGACCATCACAAATCCTACGTGCAGGTCACCCTGCGAAAGCACCTGTAAGACAGATTTATCTGTACCACGTAGATTTTTATTTTTTTCTTACTTTTTTGTTTTGCTGACGTTACCAACAACCATGAGATTTGTGCAACCTTGTTTTGCAGTAGCACTTGACCCTAGCAGTACTGGGCCGGCGTGCACTAGAAGTGTACAACACTGCAGTAAAGTGGTGGTGAGCAGGCAGGATTTGGGCACGGCCCACCTCTGCCGACGCCCACCAGGCTAATTGATGGCTGAAATCTCATCTCCAGCATGGGACTGCAATGCCTCTGCTCTTGATTAAGTGTCAGTGTGTTCCCTCATCAGGGCTATCAGCAGCCATCTCTCTGACTGTCAGCAGAACACACACACACACACAGATTCGTTTCTGCACACACACATGCACGCTTTGCATGGTCTCCCTATCTCCTTCTCTCGCTCTCTCTACCCCTGACATGCACTCCCACACAGAGGTACTCTGTCTCTCTCTTGGCTGTGAGCTGGCTCTGTGTTTAGACACTTCGGCATTAAAACCTGCCCCCGTTTGACTGAACCGTTCAGGCTTGACGTTGCACAGCAGGGCTGTTCCTGCCTGGTACAGCCTCAGACTGGTGAGATGAGCAGAGCCACTAGCAGCAGTGGCCCAGTCACACCAGTAATAAAAACATAATTACTGCTCCGTGTCCTTCTCTGGCCCTCTGTGAGCTCATACTCCTTTTCAAGCAGATCAAATGCATTTCCCATTCCAGGGTAGCAGAAATGTTCCTGTTTGATGAAAATATTGCTCTGTGATTAAAAATAATTATGTTAATGTAACCTATTGGGAAAATTACTCTGACTATGGCTATGATATGCTTTGAGAGGAACAGTTCTGCGACTCCACAGACATGTGAAGTCTGCTTTCTGAGTCTAGGATATGGTTCAAATGCTGCTAGAGTTAAAAAGAAATCGCATTCCTCTTTTGTAGTTGTAAACTCTATGGAGATTTAAGATTTGCTCCGTTTTGACGAAAAACTTTACATGTTTGAGGTTTAGCTTAGCTACTACAGGAGCAAAACAAAGAATAACATTTTTTAAGATGATGTATTATTCTGGAGTCTTCCAGTAAGTGTTCTCATAATCTATATTAAACAGGATTTAGAAGGAGAAAGAGAAAAAATACAATAAACGTAGAAACAAGTAAGCCCCGTGATAAAAGTGAAAAGTATAGTGCTCAGCAGCAGTGATGTACAATCCATAAATCCTCATTCCAAACAAAGCATCTGAGAGATAATCCATGTGAAAGAAGTCATCGAAGCTTCCAGATGCCCATGCGGAATTATGTCGTATAATGAGACACGCCGTCCTTTCTCGTGCTGCTGGGGTCGGGATCGATTTTTGTAGGGACAGCAGCGACTCGTATAGACAGCAGTGTGTGTGTGTGTGTGTGTGTGTGTGTGTGTGTGCGTGTGTGTGTGCGAGTGCGAGTGCGTGAAAAGTATGTGGATGCACGTACATACGTACACGGCTGTACTGAAACCCATACTGATCTATAATAGTGATGTGACTGAACGGATGCCGTCAAAATGTAAAGTGTATTTTTAACTGTTCGTTGTCTTCACGAACGAGGGAACGAGGGAAAATAAAGAGAAATAGAGAAAATAAGTGAGAAAGAGCGAGCGAGAGAGAGAGAGAGAGAGAGAGAGAGAGAGAGAGAGAATCACCCTAAAAGCCGTAACCCTGAAAGTAATAAATAGGATCGGTACTGCACATCTGCCGCTAAGACGCGGACCCGCGCCCGTCTGTCTCCCATATGCGCACATCCACACACGCATTACTTGCATCGCGTTTTTCCCTCTACCTGTGCATCAGCTGTTTTCTTTGCACACATTCGCTTTTTCTCCCGACTCCTTAGTGACAGCGCCGAGCCCTCCTAAGTAAGATACTGCTTACGATTCAAAACAACTCCATTGAGAACGTGCCTGCTCCGCAGTAATGGCTTTCGTCCTCTCTCCCCAGAGGGAGTGAAGGCCCACTTTGCTATCAGGGCCGCTTCCTATTAGATTACGTTGGGAAAAATTACATTCCATCTCAGAGACTCTGAATTCATCGTGTGTTTTATTGAATCTCGGTTCGTCCTATTCAGAGCTTCAGTGAAAGAAGGATGCGAAGCAAAAAAGAAGAGACGACCGTTCTCCTTTTAGCCCATAACAAGGAGTGTAGGGTTTATTCGGTCATTTTGTTTTGCAATACGAGTCATTAAGTAGAGTAACACGGGCATAACGTCAATCACCAAAAACGCCAAAACGGTTTGCTGTGAATTACCCGAGGTGCTGTAATTCACTTATTACGCTTTTGGCGCGGATCTGCATGAATTATCCGAGCTGAAGTGAGCGGGAATCAAACGGCTCGTTCCTTCACCGTTCACCGTACTCGGTCTCGCGCTCACAGAGGTCGCGAGAGGTGCTGCTGGTTCGAGCGAAGTCAGGACATGGGCCAAGCTGTGATCTAGTGAAGTTACACCCTAGATATGACTCCGCGTTGCAGTATTTGAATGATGTTTAAATTATGTCGATGGCGAGCGAAAAAGACTAGCAAATCGCCAAATGGTTTGTGTTTTTTTAAGCGTGTATGGCCAAATGGTTTATGCCATGGAACAAAAACATGCTCCCGCACCTTTAAACGTGGCAGGTCCGGAAAAATCGAATTATTAACTCCACTATTTCCTAATTATAGCAATTTAAAGCTGAAAAATGAAAGAGCAATTAAGTTCTCATCCATACCGCCTTTTGAATGTTTAGCAGCGGAAATCAGTATGTTAATGTAAGGGTTCTGTTTGACGTTTCGGGGTCCAAATTGTCCTCAACAATATATCATACTCATATCATACTCGGACATGCAGCATATGTTAGGCTTACATGCTGCTGTTGAGAAGAAATTCACTCACACACATACTGTCCTCACGATCAGCACAGATGTTCGACATATAACGCAGTATCTATTGAGTAATCAAAGGAAGCTCTTTCCAGCAAGCGTATTATAAACCATTTCCACCCCAGCCTATTCTCGCGAGCTCGGTGCACTGTCAGTGCATGTTGATCCATTCGAACATGGATTTCCCACGGGTGGCTTATGAAACGGAGCGCGCTTTCTTTGAAGTCTTCATAGCAAAGCTGGTTCGAATGAAAACTTCTAAACCGCACCAGTTTGTCACGTCTTAATATAAACAGTATTCGAGCGTGCTGTTAGAAGAGCTGCAGCGAAACTTTTGACAGGAAAGATAAAAAACGTTAATTCTTCCCCTGTATCGTAGCGATTAATGCCAGCAAAATCGATTTTCGTTGAGATGTCACTGCGTTAAACAGATAGCTAGACTGCTATGCGTGATAAATATGCGATAAACGGGGATTTAAGTCATAATAATGTTAGCCAGACTAAAATAATTTTTGAAAATGCGTCTCGCGGGACTGGCCGGTCATGAAGTACGTTGTCAAAGAGGCTCATGAGGAGGATGGGAGAAGGAAATATCGTTTCCTTTTCTGGCTGAAAGAGTGTGAACTATTTTGATGTATATTTCATCTGCTTCTACTTTTTTCCCGCCCTCAGCACATCTATTCTCACTGTTTCTCCCTTTCTGTCAATCTGCACCACCCCCCCCTCTCTCTCTGCTTCCATCCCTCCTCCACTCTCTCTGGAGCATCATAAACATGTTCCAACCAGTTGTTCCCCTCTCCCTTCCTCTCACGCCGCACATGTGTGTGTGTATGTGTGTGTCTGAGCTCATAAATCCAGGCACATGGTTTGACACTTCAGCGGGAACAGAGGAGTGGTATACACTCCCTGCTGGACCATTCCTCCTCGTAATGGACTCTCAACGCATGCCATCTCCATACCTAGTAACAAGAGTGGCTCGGTTTTATCTGTTTGATTGATCATGTGCACAGATAGACATGTGTTCTAACGATATACTATAATGGCTGCCAGATTTGTGCGTTGAGGTTAACACAACATTTTCACAAAGAGGTTACTACTGGTATATGCCAGTTCGATATAATAAGAAATGTATCTTGGATTTAAGTACCTGTTGCATTCTTTCTAAGATATAATCCTTCGTTACAGAAGTCTGTGCAATCAAAAGTTGTTTTTGTTTAGCAGAGATGACACACACTTGAAGACCCAAGTCAGAGAAGTTTCACTTAGGTATAAAACATTGCTTTCAGAACACCAGATGATAAATCACGATGAGCGCATGCACACACACACACACACACACACACACACACACACACACACACAAACACCCCATCATACCCTAGACACTACATATGGAAGCCATATGAGTCACTTAAGCCACGTGTAATACCCATCATAAGGTGGCTGTGTGCAAAAAAACAGTACTTTGCATCTTTACTGTTATGCAGTTAGTGTATAGAGAAACAAAGAATCGTATAAAAGCTTCATGACAGTGTGTAGAGTGTCTTCTGTCTCAGAGTGCAAACCATAGCAACCCAGCATTTTCATCTGACGTACATGTACATGTACACATAGCCCTTGTGCATTGTTAACACACACACACACACACACACACAGGGCTGAATTTTTATATAAAAGGTTCCACTGCTTTGTCTAACTACTCTTGGCTTGTGTAATGAAGCTTGGTGTGTTTGGGCAACCACACACACGTGCGCACACACACACACACACGGGTCCCAGGAGCTTTTTCACTGCTTTGTTTGCACACGCACCAAACATCCCCACAAATAGAAACCAGGAGAAACGGGAGGTTTGCTCCATCGAAGGAGGACTCCCCCAGGGCCTGTGTGGAACCCGAGTGAGATCATTATACAGAGAATAGATAGCTCAACATATTAGCCATGATGTGATTTTTGCTTGGCTAGGAAAGCCACCTTGCCTTTGTCAGAAAGAATGCAATATCTCTGCATGTCAATTTAGAACCCAGTGGTAGTGCATTATGGATTCCAGGTGTATGGAAATATTACTAAATGTTAAATGTAGCCAGTCACACACAATTTTATAGAACTGTTTGTAATATGCAACACCATATAAATGACAACAAAAGGTATTGTGAGCATTTTTTAATAATAAAAATATGTACATTACATTTTTTTTTTAACCATGGGAATTTACAAATCTATTTTATACAAAACGTCCTTGTGAGGGTGCTCAGTTTATAGTGCTTAGGGATCCTAGGAGAATACACAGTCCTCACACACACACACACACTCTCACACACACACACCTGCACACCAACATTACACAGTTGTAGTGCATACACAAATAAATAAGAACACAGAGTATATACAGGAAATACATTACGGCAATGAGTGGTTCTACAGCATAAGCGAATGCACAGAAAACAAAGACCTACATTTAAAGCGTCACTTGTACTCAACAGCCGATGGATACTGTGAACGTGACTTGTGGTTTGTTGCCAAGCAGGAGGGTGATGAGGAGGAGGAGGAGGAGGATGAAGCTAGAAGGCCTGCAGCTCTGGCGCTTGCATGACGGTCACATGCAGGGTCGCGGGGCACCACTCCCCGCGGCTTGTGATCCACTTCATTTATTAGTCATTGCGTAAAATCTTACCACAGGCAACACACATGACTTACAGAATCTTTTTTTTTCTCTATATATACATTTTTTTCTAAACACATGTTATACTGGGTTGGAGGTTATCAGTCATTTTCTTTCATTTTCTTTCGTTGGTTAAGTGCCATTTAAAGAGAGGGGATATTGAAGCTTTTTTTTTCCAAAGCAATGCAAAACTCACTCAGGTTACTGTAACTGTGTCCATTTTGCCATGATTTTTCATTTTTTTTTGCTATCAAAGTTCTTCTTGCCTGACTCTCTAGTGGATGAAGATCCTTCACTGGGAACTGGTGGGTCCACACCTGTAGTTATTTCAGTAATTGCTTTCACAGTTCACTTCTTTACACTTCTTTACACTTCCAGAGCCAGATGTTTCTGAGGGTTCTGATCCACACCAGGGAGTGCTGATCCTCTGCATTCTGTCCTCTTTGGTCATCTCTGTTCTTCATGTTTCTGAGGAGCTTCGGGTTGTAGATGCAAGTTTCAGTGCCGTTCTATGACTGATCTCAGATGGTGTTTTTTCACCTTGGGTTCTACAAACAGGAATTAAAAAGCTTTCTTTTCTGTAAACTGTGACCACGTAAATGTATTTTATATAATGTATGTTATTTAAATGAGACCATAATGTTGGTTGACATATATAGGAGAAATGCATGTTATTTTAATGCTGGTAGTGAGTACTGATTTAAGTCTGGAGTGCTTACTGTACTGTAGGACTGGTCTGGTATGTCCTGGGGTCTGGAAGGTTCTGGAAGTAGTTGGTCCCTGGCCTTCAGCAGTGATCACCCCCACCTCCAGCCTGTAGAGTGATGCCAGTTGCAAGCCAGAGACTACAAGAACATTCCGCTCCTAGAGAAAAGGTCAGCAAGAAAGAGAGAAAGGGGTATTGGCCCCAAATGTGGAAAGACAACCGTGGCCTTATGGATCAAGGCCAACATTCTCCAAATATGAAAACCTGGCTATTGTGTATAGTTTCACTGCCTGATTTGGAAGTATAAAATCCAGCACTGGGTTTGTAAACACTTAATTAACAAGATGATTATGTTATGAAATCACTTTATATCAAGGCTTGCAGAGACTTGGGGTGAATGAGAGCAGTTGTCATGGTAAAGGAACTACTATTCAAGGCTAAACAGCTGCGTACAACTGGACTTCCTGTGGAAGTGACAGACTCACAGGAGACAGGATCTGAGACTGGGAGATGAGGCAGTTGGGCAGGTTGTTACTGCAGCTCTCGGCAGCGACCTCAGCCCAGGTCACCTGGTAGCCTGTTATCTGCTGAGGGGGTTGGAGTGAGGCCACCACCCAGGAGAACAGGGCCGTCACGTTGCCCTTCTGCACAGAGAAGGCAGCGGTGAGGTTCTCCGCCCTGGCCTGGACTTTCGGGGCAGCAGCTGCTGAAAGAAAAGGACAGAAATAACTGAGGAGGGAAATAACAGGCTGATATGTTTCTACATGTTTCTACGTTTTCTGTGTACACCAGAATCAACCGCCACCCATCCCCCCGCTGCCCTTATCAAAATTAACATTTGCACTAGAAACCCTCAAGGATTGCTGGAATGAGTGAGGAATACACAGGCATCAGCAGCTCTTCAGGGCTAACCTGGCTGTCCTGGGCAGGGGATGGGTTTGGGGCTCTTGCCCTGGATGGCAGAGCAGGCAGGGGTGTAGAAGGTGATGCTCTCTGCCTGCGTTCGGCCCTTTGACCCAGCCGGCTGGAGGGTGACTTTGTACTTGCAAGAGAACTGAAGACCAGGCAGGCTGGCAAAATTCTCCTGTGCAACAATCAAAGTTAACAAAAGCCTCAGCAATTTAATATAAAGTATATGTGAATGATATAATCTCTCTGGTATGATTATTTAGAATGCTTTTATCAATATCTGACTGCTTGGAGATTCTGTACAAATGTGACATTAAATTCTTTCAGCAAGCATTCACAAAATTTCACGTAATGCCAAGGAGTATGGGTATTCTAAAGGGAACTCCACAACACTGATGCATGTGAGATTTCCCAGTCTATTCATTTCTGTACAGTTGTGTTTTCTGGAAAAAATCTTTCTTATGTTTGAATATCTGTCAGGGTATGGGCCCCTGTAGCTGTAAAGTGATGGCAGAGTGAGATGAACTGAGGGCTACCTGGGTGATGAGTTTCTCCTGGGTTCTGGTTCCATTATGAGAGCAGAACTCTGGGAACCACTGCACACGGAAACCATTCACATTTGGTTCTAAACAAGAGAAGAGGCCTTGAGTTTAGCCTTGAGAACCAGTGAACTTGGACTCAACTAGTCTAAACACAGAACACATGTGTAATCCATACTGAACATACTCTTCAGCTCAAGATGCAGACTGACTACAGTGCGTCTTATAGGGCGAGGATTTAGATGCAGACAAGCATGATCAACTATTTTCAATAAGGAATAATCATAAATGGATCATTTTTAGCCCCAGACAAGGATTATTTGAGTCTTATTCCATAAACCAGATTTGTAATTCATCATCCTGTAATATTATATGGTATTACATGAAAGCAGCGATATGAAAGCAATAATCTTCTCCTAAACAAATAATTTTAGGGTTTCCGCTGAAATTCGGTTATTGCCAGTTCCCAGTTTGTGAGTTGAAAGGCAGCTTCCAAACCCAAGGAATCTTGATAATGTATCAAAGTAATAAGAAGGATTAGTGCTCTGAAATCTCTTTCCTATCTATTAGAAGGATTATGAAAGCTTTTGAGTCAATTTTAGTCAATTTATACAGTATTAAAATCATGCATGGGCCCTGTACTTGTAGTGTTCAGTTTAAAAATTAGGCCTTTCATCTATCCAGTATTTTATCAGGTTCAGTTCATCACTCAACAAACACAGAAAATGCTGCTCATTCTGTAAGAACAGACATGTGTCCTACAGTCATATTAGTGCATAGCGGTGTGATCAGTTTTCTGTGATGGTCAGTGATGGTAAGCCACTGTTGTTCTTTAACTATCTATAACCCCAATGCTCTACCTTATGTTAAAGGGACTGGTGTACACATTAAGCATTTATGCTGTGAGGACTCTTCTTCAGAATGAATTTTGCCCAAAGCCATGATGGAAGGTGAGGTGCACTGCTCCGCCCATACCTCATTTCTCACCACATTTCTTACCCCATTTCTCACCCCGTTTCTTCCAGTAGACTCGGACCTGGAGCTGGCCGTCTTGGTAGAATGGTGTGCCCACATCCATGATGTCCGACTGGGGCTTCTCAGACAAAGAGCTGTCTTTGGTCTCGGACTCTGAGATGAAGCCAATAATGAAAATAGGAAATGACTGGCATGAAACTGGATATAAAACCAAGCCACCAACTATGTGAGGGAAATCAAAAATAATAAGAATCAAAACTCAGCTACAAGAGGAAAGTAAAAACATTCTGGAAAGTTTATAGCCTTCTTTTCTACCACATCCCTAAGAAGTGTAAACAATATAAAAGAAATGAGCATTAGTAAATAAAACCATTTACAAGAGGAAAATTTTTGCGCGGCAGTTAGCATGCTATAACGTTATCTGCCAACGTTAGCTTTCGCGCACGGTCGGCCCCATTAATGCTGCGCGGATGTCCATTTCAACCGGTGCGTGAGTGAACGGGGTCCGTACGGGTTTCTGGGCGGCGCGTGGAAAAGCGAACGGTGGACTTGGCGCTCTTCAGAGGCAGCTGCCCCCAGTAGGACACGGCCTGCAGCTCCACACTGTAGCTCCTGTTCTCCCTCAAGCCCTCCAGCACGGCTGAATCGGAGTCCTGCACGAACGCACGCACACATCAGAACTGCTGTACGAGCTACAGGGTCACGATGTTGCCAAGACTGGCGTGGTTCACCAAAGTGGCTACAAGACCGACTTCTACATACATTAAACACGCAAAAGGGACATACCGTATTCATCAAATGTAAAAACAATGCAAACAATAATGTCAAATCAAGTTAGTGGTGGATTTGTATGCATGTTCTGATTGTACAGAGGATGTTCTGGTATTGAGATCATTCAATAAACGAACTAGTTAAACCAAATGATAGGTGTCTTGAATGGAAGTATAGCACGTAATGTAATTCCATATTTTGCCTGTGGTATTCTGGCATGGGCTGGATAAGCGAATGATTTTCATAATTTTCCTTTTTGTAATAGAAGCTTCAAACAACAGAAGCTTTTTTGTAAGAGAAGCTTCAAACTGAGGTTTTGATGTGTCCGAATTCAGTCAGCGGTTATTTAAAATACGTGGTTTTACAAGAAAAACGTCCACACACCCAACCCCCCTCTGACTTTTAGAAAAATGTAGCAGATACCTAAAGCACGAACAGTGTCACTGGCATCCATGAAACTGCTCAGGGGAGGGAAAAAAAAAAACAAACTCCCCAAAAATGATCTCACTCAAAGAAAAACAACTTTGTTGTTATTAAGAGATTTCCTTCCCGTGAATGGAATGAGAACTGATATGCTGTTTTTGGCTGCGTGTCGTCTGCCGCCGTTGAGCGCTGGTGATGCAATGCGAACGCCGCCCGCCCCGCCACCCGCCCCGCCGCCCGCCTCACCCCGATTTAAGCCTTCACGCCATCAAAGGCACGCTCACGAGGTGTTTACCCAGTACTGCTTGCACTGGGATACTTAATTTGTCGCGTCTTGCCAAACAAGAAAGAGTCGAGAGGTTGGGGTTGGATCGGGGGGAGGGGTGTGTGTGTGTGGAGTGTCTGCCTTCAAGGATTTTTTTTTTTTTAAATTAGACCAGCCTGTGGGGAATTGAGTGAGACAGACAGAAACAGAAATAACTGAAATATGAGAGGATGAAAAAGAATAAAGCAGGAGAGAAAATAGAAATAAAGAAAAACAGACGTAGAGAATGAAAGAAAAGAGAGAAAAAACGAAAAACAAAGAATTACCCCGCTGAGAGTCTTCCTGCTCTTGAGTTTGGGAAGCAAGGTGAGCTCTCCCTCGCTAAGCGTTCCACTCCAGGACAGCTTGTAGTGTTGCACTGGGATGTCTGGGTCAGCCGGAGCCACCCAGCTCACACGCACGGAACCGGACCGGTCCGGCCCAAAGGTCACGTCACTGACCTGCAGGTCAGATGGGACTGGGGGGGGGGATGGATCTGAGCGGAGCAAAATCACAACAGGATTTACTTATGAGAGACACAGTAATGTACTAACATATCTAGTGCATGAGTGATTCTCATTACATGAGTTATATAGTGCCTGAGTGATTCTCTTTACATGAGTTATATAGTGCCTGAGTGATGATACAAACTGGACCCATTACCTCATCTGCTTAAACATGAACAGCGATTCATATTAATCTCATAAATCATACATTAACAACGGTGAATGCTTGTTTTCCAGCTCAAACACTCATTTCATTTTCTCTCTGTCTCCCTCTCTCACACTCTCTCACACACACACACACACACACACACACACACACACACACACACACACACACACACACACACACACACACACACACCTTTTGAGGATCTGAAGTGTCTGCTAGGGGTGGTGTATCCCCTGGTGCCGTGCACGTTGACCGCAGCAACTCGGAACTGGTACCAGCGACCAGGATGAACGTCAAACCACACGTGCTCCTCCGACGTCTGCCCATCCATGCAGGGTGAGAAGATCCCCACGAACAGCCACCGCGCCCCACAGGATCACGGACGAACCACAAACAAAATGAGAATGAGTGAATATGGGTGGCCAGATCTGGGGGAAATCCCAACGTGCACCAACAATATATGACTTGGAGCCACAACCCCACCTGAGCCAGCACTCTCCACGCGGTAGACTCATCCTCGCTGGGGTGGATGCCGTAGTTCCATCTACCCTGGAGCACGTGCAGCACAGGCTCGGCCGACACGTTAAACCTGGAGGACCAGCGCACCTCCAAGACGCCCGAGGGCAGCTCCTCGAAAGCCAGCTCCTTCCTGGGCTTGAGAGGAGCACCTGCAGGGAATGGAACGCAGGGCCATGAGTGGGTCAGGAGATCTCTGGCATCATCTCAGTGTCAAGAGGTGGTCAGATGAAGGTCAGGTCGGCTACGCTACTTCAAGACGCTGATGCAAAGTGATCTGGTGTGCTGCTGTTTGCTGTGATGCATGCTGGGAGTTTCTTTACGCTGTCTAGATTGTCTCTGCCTTCCTTCCATACCATCTATTTCCAATATGCGAATTTGAATCTCTTTACTAATTGTTCTGAATGAGACACAGACATGCAGATATCACTCAGAGATTATTTCCCAGGAAGATATTTCCCAGGTGTTTTGTGGCTAGCAATCCAAACTACACTCTTGAAATGTAGCTCACATGTAGATCACATGTAGATCACTTGTAGATCACTTGTAGATCACTTGTAGATCACTTGTAGATCACATGTAGCCAAATCGTGGAAAGGAAGTGCAAAGAGTCTCTCCGCAGAGGCAGACAGATTCAAAAGTAGATCTGTGCTCTCATACAATGTGACATAAACCGCAGAAAGCGTGAACTGCATTCATGTGAAGCGAACGCGCACACACACACACACACAAACACACACACAGTGAACGACATGGACGAGATCAAAGCCTTCAAGGTGTTAGTCTTGTGTAGTTGACATGCTCGCGTGGTGTGTTTCACACGGGAGGAGGCAGAGGCAACACAACACCATGTTGGCACTGCGTGGCCCTGTTTAACGTCTCGTGGTCACACCTCGGTAAAGGTTCCTGGGCGTCTGGCAGGTGTGGCCGCAGCCATTGGAGCAGCACTTCTTGTGGGCGGGGCAGTCGACGTCCTCGGCGCATCCCTCCACGCAGGCGGCCGCGAAGCCAGTGGCTCGATCTGCGGACGGACACTCTCCCTGCTTCACGGTCGCTACAGTGCGCAGGAACTCGCAGCTCGTCACACACTCACTGTGTCGCTTGGGGAACGTGTGCTATGGGCGGGGGGTGGTTAGGCATTGGGGTTAGCACAGGGTCTCACCCTCAGTTTAAACACAACAGCCTAGCAAACTCCACCTTCGGCTGCAGTTACAGCCGAATGGTGTAATGGACCTTGTGAGCTTCAAACCTGGCTATAGGAACCTTTCCTGAGGTTTTTGAGGGAGTCTCAGAGAGTCTAGTATTGCTTAGGATTTGGACAACTATTGAGACAGCCATTGTAATCCCTTTGTGCAAATAACAGTGAAGAAAATGGTAGCAGCTGGGCTTCCATTACCATACATTTGTAGTGGTAAGAAAGATCAACATCTTGTCATCGCTACACGATGGTGAAAAAAACACCATTCAGAACATTTTATATCAATTCATGCGTTAGTATGTTGCAGCAGTATGTTGTAATGTTGCATTTCTAAGTAAACCAGCTTTATCCCACTAACATAACATGAATTGTTTGCTAGAAATAGCACTGTACCTTATCCTACTAGTCTAAGGCTAATGCGAAAATTGCGTTCTGTGTGTTATTGTTCCTACAAGCAAAATAACCAGTTGTTCTTGTGATTTTATGAATCATGCATCAGGAAAGGAGAAACATTGGTTTGCCAAAAATCTTTTTAACTGCCAACACTGAATCCACCAGACATACCTGATAATAAACATTCAACATTATTTAAATAAACAGAATATCAAGCTCAGTCTTTGAGTGAAAGGGTATTTTTCCTCCTGCTTTCTGTAAGCCCATTAGAAACTGCTACAAATTTTAAAGAACACTGTTACTTACTTCACATAATTCTCGACAAGGTCCATCCTTCATCTCCCAGGATTCTCTGCATGGCTCCAGACACTGGGAACAGACAGAAGTTGTTAGAAAAAAACAGTCAAGAGTGTTTATGAAAGGGGGAAGCACTGTTAAAAACAGCCCAATCAACAGACATAACCACCTTTGTTGCTGGGTTTGGGCAAATGCAGTATTTGCCTGTTTGGTCCTGATAATCCTTCTCTTCTGAGAGGCGCCACAGGAGAAAGAAAATCCTGTACACACACCTTCAGCGATATCTGCCATTTTCACTTTGCAATGCAAATATGCTTTCCATTCTTAGCTCAGAGACATGCTCTGACACTCTCTCTAAACCTCTCAGTCACACTGAATCTCTCCCTCAGTGGCTCGCAGAATCTCTCTCCATGTGTCTCCCTAAATCAGACTCTCTGACTATGTCTCAAAACCTCTCCCCATGTCTCCCTTGGGTCTCACGGAATCTCTCCTCATATCTCTCTCTCTCTCTCTTTCTAGGCCTCACAGAACCTCTCTCCCCATGTTACCTGCTCTCTGTGTCTCTCTCCACAAAACTCCTAAAATGAGAGCATTTCTCTGCATCTTCTCTATCCCCAGTTCTCCAGTGTGCAGCCTCCAGTGTCCTCTATTCTGTCTTCTCAAACCCTACGGTGGCCAACACTCCTGAGTGAACAGGACCTGGGTGCCTCAGGGAAATACACATTTCCAATTTCATGGTGTATTAAAGAGACACAGCGGTCAATGCACCACTTCACCATGGCGGGAGCGAAAAACATGGAAAGTAAACTGATCTAGGAACAGTTCCTAATACCTGGCTTCCAACTGTGACCATTGGGCGTGACAGTGCCGCAATGATCTCAGACCTGAGCAACAAAGGTTATCTTCACAAAGCACTTTCTACCAGGGACACACAAAAAACCTTGTTGTATTCACAGACGCTCACTGGGCAAGTCTTGTGAGTCACTTTTCAGGACATCCTATGTTAAAATATTTGATGGGAGGACATTTTTTTGGCGACCACTGAATAAGTTGTCAGGGAGGTTTGTGTGTGTTGAGGGGCAGCGGCATAAATACGCACGCACATGTGTTTCAGCGAGTGGGTGTGCGTGAGAGAAGGCAGTGGGGGGAGCTGGGAGGCCTTAGGGTATTCTAGGGCAAACTTTCTGAACGAGAATGGGAAAAGTCATTTATCTTGGAGGGCAGCGGTAAAAGCACACACCATTTAAAGAGCACAGGAGCGAGGGGGTTTGTGGGAGGGGTGGTGCAGGAGAGCTGTCGGAAACTATGAATAATGGTGAACTGGGGCGTTTGGAGGGAGCAAGGGTAGCCCGTTTTATGGCTCTCGCCGCGGCCAGGACCCCGCTGAAAAAAGCGCCCTAGGCCCAAGTGTGCGAACCATACTGAAGGCCCAGGCCCACCTGCCAGTGAAGCACTGGGGGAGCATCCTGCGCCCTGCCTGCAGGTCCCATCCACGCCAGCCTCGTAAACACAGGAGCTCTCTTTTAGACACTTACATGGGTTTAAATCATCATATCCATCACTGCCTGCAACGGGCACTTAAGCATTTAATGTTCTCACCCTCTCCCCAATTGCTACTTTGGAACAGGCTTTTAGGATGCTAGTATATTGTTACTATAAACTGTGGGCTATAATTAGTTGTGGCTAATGCAGTTTTGGACATGGAAAAGGAGGAGAAGAGTGTGTAGCTGAGCCGCGATCGACCGCCGCAAATCACACCCCGACTGATCGATTCTCCCTGGCTGCTGTGCACTGCAGATGTTCTCGCATTAAAAGTCATGGACCTTCCGGGGGCCCCCCCACCGTTAGCGCCGCAAACACCCGACATTTATTACCCTACGTGAACTGTGTAATCTGCCCTATCAAATTCAGATTGCGTGCTGCATCGCAGGATTTACGGCTCCTCCCTACTACCTGCGGAGAGGCCCGCTTGCTACTCTTTCGAACAGCATTCATAAACCTCCCGTACCGCTAGGATTGCCTGCTTCACTGCATCTCACATTTGGGTCAACAAACTAATCTTTCAGACTGTGTGCGGTACTCTGCTAACCTAAACACCTTGCCCTACTCGTGGATAACAGCCGTGTGTTTGATACATTGCTTGATCGGGGGACGTAGCTTTAGCTATGAATCACACAGTGCTGGTTCAGATCTGTGCCTCTGGAGGAGGAAAACCAATGGCCTGAATCCACAACAGTGCAGTGATCACTGTTCGAAAACCTCCCATCGACTCGAGACGAACCAAATCTCTCAGATTTTATGTAAGGCACTACTAATACGTCCAACGGCTCCCGAAAGCCCGGTGTCACCATTACACCCCAGCGCCGGTTAGTTTTCCACCTCATTTCAGGCGCAAATCAAGCATTCCTTTCCACCCGGCAAAATAAAGGTCATTTACGAGCAGCAGACAGGGAGTAGGCTTTGGGAAAGAGGTTGCCTTTGGGCCAGCTCCAGATGAGCTCTGAAGAACCACTTGTTTTGCATTTATGCAGAACAGACTGCAGCAGTTTTTCCCAGTCTTGGTCCTGGAGCACCTCTGAACTACACAGTTTAGGGTTGTTCTTTGATCTGGGCCATCTGATTGAACTCTTCAGCTAAATTTCAACCCCATTCACACACAGCTTTTATGAGGTTAACTAATGCAGGGGGAATACTGTAAAGTCTCCAGATCAGTTCTACATGCTCTGTACTTCAGACAAACCATTCTCTGTGAAGCGAAGTGGAGAGATTTCGGGCGGGGGCAGCAGTTTCTGTGGACTGTGTCCAAGCACGAGAGCCCGAACCCTCCAGCAGAGAACTGCTTTAGTGGTGACCATGCATAATGCTCTGGGTGCAGAGTAGAGCATTCATTCCAGCATTTGATAGCATGCCCAGCAGAAACAGAGAGAGAGAGAGAGAGAGAGAGAGAGAGAGAGAGAGAGAGAGAGAGACAGAAGGGGGGGGGGCGAGAGAGAGACCCAGCTTTTGTCTGTGGTTTGTATTTGAACAAATTGCACTTGCTTTAAGCAGCTTCCAGGTCGACTGCCTCTTACCAGCACTGGAAAGTTGGATGCGGTGCTTTCCCAGGCCTCTCCAATTCATTTCGAGTGGTCATAACTGAAATCGCAGGCATGACAATCACAACTGTGTCCCCTCCTGACTTCGCTCTTACAACAATAAAGACGGGGCTTGATGTCGCCTTGGTGGCAGTGCTTCAAACTGCAATTAAACCAGCTGAGAGCATCGTCACGGTATACTAATTATTCCCTTGACATTTAAACATCGAGTGCTAAAAGGTTACTCAGGTTACTGTTGTAGAAATGTAATGACATTCAAGTACCCAGGCAAGACAAAACCAAAGGGCCTCTCCTGCACTGTTAATGACTCTACAGACCTTCTACATGGTCGAGTCGCTATACATGCCACCTGCTGGTTAATCTCTCCGGAGTGCTCTTCAAGGGTTAGCAAAGCGCTATCTGAATGTTTCTGCCCAAGGTGCTTTGGAATGGCCTGTGTGATAATCCAAGAGCATTATGGGTTAACACTGAGTTTGGGAATGAAAAAGCATTAATGGGTGATGCTGTCTGAAGCTCTTCTGAGACAAAACTGAGTTTGGGAGCATATGGAACAGCCAACTGACATCTAGTTTCGATGGACAATGTGACACGACTTTTCATCTTGGGTGTAAACACTCAAGAGGCAACTGCCAGCGTCAGTCATTTAAGTAGACGTACAACATGCAAACAGCCATTAAGAGACATGTCACTACGTACAGCTACAAGAACAAAAGCTCTGTATGAGCACTGAATGACCACAGATGTCACCAGGCAGAGTCTTTAATCAAAGCTACCAGATGCAGCTGCTTTCTTGTGGGACTCTTCCCAAACCCAAACGATTGACATCTCCAGGCCTCATACACCTGAGTCCAACAAAGGAACCACAAGGAATGAAGTCATTTCAGAACAAGCTGCATGTAATATGCAAGGAAGTTAACTTTAACCGCTAAGCTTCCAGACAGAGTCATAAAGGCAGCTACCTCAATCTCATGAATCACTCTGGCTTACGTTCCACTCACTTATTCATTACTCTCTAACTGCACTTACCAAGAACAAATATGATCCCTAATTTCCTAACAGAAAAAACTACTTGAAGGACTAAACACAATTAAACAGGGGAACCTGGTTTTCTGACAGAGCCTAAGAGCATTACTTCTGACACCATGACTTTTAAAAGCCCAGTGGACTCTGGCTAGAGGATCTCTAAACTAATAACTGCCTAGTGAAATGAATAGAGTGTGTGCTAAAGGGATTGGCCGTGTTTAAGAGAAGGGGGGGGGCTCTCTAGAGGAGGTTCTGAAAATCTGTAGAACAGTTGGCCGAATGTTTTTTTATGGAGGGAGGGAGAGAGGTCAAAGGTCCTGGCTGTTCCTGTGAGGCTGCGCCTGGGGTGATATAGAAACACGGAGCTATGCTGCTCTGCACCATAGGCAAAAATACACCAAAGCTCTAAAAGAATTCAAAACCTAGCTGCAGGACACTGCCTGTTGAGGCAGTTAAGACAGAAAAGGAGTGACGATCTACAGTCAGTTTCCTCACATTTCTATGGTGATCTATGTGACTACAGCTGATCCTAGGCCAGCTAGCTGTGTACAAGGTTTGATGTGTTCAAGAGTGCATGTTTAGCAACTGTGTGCACAGGTATTAACTTTAGTTTAAAGACATGTAAAAGTATGCATGAAAGGGAAAAAAAAACAAATAACCTCACCTTGCACCCTACATCAGAGAAAGAGAGAGAGAGGGAGGGGGAGAGAGAGAGGGAGAGAGAATAATACCCACAATGCAAAGAGCAGCATGAAGAGTGTGGGAAGCATCAGCAGGGACAGGCTGACAGTTGTATACCTCTATGTTACAGGCACTAAACTATTACTGTTAGTACAACACAGGCCTGCGGCAGCATGATAATCTGTTAATCTCTCCATTACAGAAAGTGGGTGGTGCTTGTTGCTGAAATTAGCACTCCTGCCTCACAGTTTAAAAAAAAGAAGCAGAAAACAGACCTGCGAAATGTGCGGCAGACTGTGTGACATTTCAGCTTCATTCGTTTCAGTCTCGTTATGGATTTGACCAGGAGCTACTACATCATAAGCTTGTTTCTGTATAAAAAGCACCCATCATAGGAAAAAAATGAGGTTCCAAAGCAAAACCTGACACGCTGTTCCTGCCGTGATGTATTATGTCATTATCGGAGGCGCACAAGCATACCGATGTTTAAAAATGACAGATCGTCCCCGCCTCTGTGTGGAGCACCAATGTAATGCCTTGTAACTTTGACAGAAATTACCTTTGCACATTGCTTATGGTCTTGACACCAACCCAGGGATCCGTTGCTCTGGAGAAGGAAAGTGTGTGGAGACGGGTGGGAGGGGAAGGGTGGGGGTAGGGGGGTGGTGAGGTAAGAGACAGAAAGAGAAAGATGAAAATGAGCACCACATTGCAACCTGTTGTACTGGGAAGTCCATCAAACATGGAACTATACAAATACAAATACTTCGGTGGGAAGTAATGGGAAAACCAGGGAAACCTCAGGAAGACGATGTTTTTAATTAATCTCAATCTTTTAGCAGATCAATTCTATTCCATTGTAGAGCAGAGTCAGGTAAAGGTACCAAACGTTGAATTAAACGTGCAGTAAAATGTGTCAGCAAGTCAATGGCAGCTGAATGGCATCTTGCATACCCTGGCCCCACCTCTGGCCCCACCTCTGGCCCCACCTCTGGCCCCACCCCTGGCCCCAGAAGCTATTGCCCAACTGCTCCTCCTACTTTAAAACACGCAAATGCTGAACTACAATTTGTTCTCAAGACAAAACGTTCACCCAGGAACCATCTGTTTCAAACCTCCCATATTCAGAAAGCTAGCAAAGGTCCCCATGTTCATTCATCGGGTGGTGTACAGTACAAACCTCTCACCAGCTCTTGCAAGTCTGTTTACATAGCAAATCTTGGAATGTTCCTTGGCATGTCAGAAGCTATCACAGAGGTTTGCTCCTTTGGCAAATACGAGCTGGTCATTAGGGAGTTTCTGCAGTACAGAATACAGCAGTGAGCAGGAGCTTCTGACATTCCATTTGAAGACAAGGGCTATGGGCTTCCTGCTAGCTCAAAGGAAAAAAATAATTTAACCACCTTTCATCGAAGTGATGAACCTGGCTATTGTGCTATTATGCAGGCATGTTGATCCTGTACACCAAGGCCAACAGAGTCCAACGGATCCACTGGTATCAGTGAAGCAAGAGTCTAACAGAAGTACAGTTAGTGCAAGTGATGTGTGTTTACACCATAAATGACATTCAATTCCTATTTTAGTGTCATTTATTATTTGTAAAACAAATTGTGTTAATAATTCTATTGATGCACATGACTTTCTCAAGACTGGGGTTTTAACACGATGTAACAATATTTACAGAATAATGCCAGATCTCTTATATGTTAAAGTAAATCCATAAAATGCAATAAAATGGACCTCAGACTGTTAAATGTGTATTTATTTGTTAACAAAGTATCAATGGTTCTTTTTAGGCAGTGGAAACAATGAGGATGTTTCTAGTCACTAAACAGAGACTGTAACTGGACCACCTCAAAGTCTGATTAATTTCCCTAATCACTGAGCAGAACAGCCACTGTGCCCTTTTACGACCTGTGAGGACTCAATGCCTCATTCAGCCGATGCAATTCAAATAAACCCACAACTCTATATCTACCATCTCATATCTGAGGAAGGAGACAGCTGACCAACTGCTCCACACAACCCCCCCACCCACCTACCCCCACCAGCCCTCAGGGTAACATTCTTAGTGGACAGTGAAGACCAACCACGTGGACCTCAGCCCAGTGATTGGCATGTACCACAGGCAGTTGTTCTGAATCATCCAATCACTATGGAGCACTGGAATTCTGGATCATCCAATCACTGTGGAGCCCTGGAATTCTGGAACATCCAATCACTGTGGAGCCCTGGAATTTCGGCTGCACTTTGCATCGAAGCCCCCTGAAACAGCGTTGGTTTGGCAGTTCGAACAGTGCCAAGCCTTCCCACGTGCATTTCATTTGGGCTCTTGTCTCCCAGGTTGCAGTTAGCTGGCTGAGGCGTTAAGAGATGCCCAAACACCGATGAGGAGCAAAGCATCAGCCCCCCGGCTTGCACTGTCTGCGCTCTGATGACTGGACAGGGCAACGAGCACCTCGCCACTCAGGAGCAGCCAATCCGACCGGCCGACGGATATGAAATGAATGTGCTTTGAAGTCTTTAGCTTTCAGCGCTGAAAAAGAAATTTTCATTAAGATGGAACTAGAGTAGGAAAAATGCAAGTATCCAGGCACATGACACAGGATAGCTTCTGTTGGCTCCTTGCCAACAGCTTAACAGAAAGATTAGATGACAGAATTAGAACCCTTGTGCTTTTTAGGTAGACTGCATATTTTTGTATATTTTTGCAGATTAATTGGAGATCTACACTCAAAAGGGCACTTGAATAACAATGATACGGTCAAGCTCTATGTGAAGTTCGTGTGCTTTTTCTTCTTCCAATACTGAATCATGCCAGTCTGAAGTTGTAGAAACACTCTAGTACTGTACATCTCAACAAAGCACTTTAACACTCTCTAATACGGTCTCAAAAATGCTTTTTAAATGATTTTAGGTCATTTGGTGCTGGGCCAGCTGGCTGTCAGTGGAAATCACATAATTCATGATAATATTTCAGCTCTAAAAGAGGGATGAGTGAAGATAATCAGAGATGAGCACTGATGTAATCACAGTAACAAGCATTACTACTCTGAGTACAGACACAAAGCCCACAGGCATGCCTGCTTACACACACACACACACACACACACACACACACACAGAGAGAGAGAGAGAGTGATGCAGCACAGGATATGGAGGACAAAACATTTACTGCATATGAACCCTCAAAGACACTTGCACACACTGCAGTCTCTCTCTCTTCCTATCCATCTCTTGTAATCTGTTTTTTTCTATCTTCCTATCTCTCTCTCCCTTTCTTCCTTATCGCCACCCCCCCCTGGAACTGACAGCGTACTGGTATTAGTAACGAAAAGCATCATGACGCAGATAGATTTTTTTTCCAGTAATTTGGAATAAGCATGATATTGATTATGATAAAGCTTATTTATAACACATTATAACAGCCCCTCCCCTCCCGAACATAAACAAGAAAATAACATAATTGAACTTGCTATGAACTTCTACGAGCTCCTTTTTACTTTGGTAATAAATAACATGATTAATATAGTTTGTATTAATTAACTGGAAAGAGGTCATGGGTGATACTATAAACCCTCCCCCAGTTTTCCTTTTACGAAATCTGAACAGGCGTCACAGGTACATGACAGCAAAAAAGACTTTAATATTGAGTTTAAGCCTGAGTTTAATCAAAATGTAGTTTATCAGACTAAATGCAATGTAATCTAATTGTCACGATACATTGGCTCAACGATTAAAGGAAACGAGCTACTTTACATATTTGAAAAGATTTTGATCATCTGTGTTGATGTATGCAAGACAGATGCTACTTTATAAGAAAAAGTTTATTAGAAAGAAAGAAGCTTTCATATATTTACCTGAAAACGCTTCGGAGACAGCGCGATGCGCGTGCTGTGAAGGCTGAGGCACCTGGCGGCGCACCTTGTTCGGAAAATACTGCCGAGAGCAGACGACGACTCCTGTTTCCTGCCGAAGACAATTCCGCAGCTCAGTAGAAGAGTAATCCAAATGCAGACGGCTGAGTGTGTGTTGCACATCTTGTACCAAACAGGTAAGGTATTTCTCTTGTAAACCGTCTGCAGACTATGAAAGTAAAAGTGGATGTGAGGGCAATGGATAAAAGTAATGAAACTTCAATCAGCGGGTGGGGCGGAGTCTTCGGACGAACGCGGGACGCTATTGGAGGACATCCGCGCGGGGAGACACGCGAGGTCTCAGGTGCACTATTCTACTATTTTGACAAGCAGATATATACGTGTGCCATAAATATATGCGATATATATCTTACAAATCGTAAGACTCGGTTGACTATAACACGAAGCACTTTCATGTAAGAATATGAAAAATAAGATACATGAGGAGATACACCGTTTGTATCACATTTGTTGCTAAAGATAGTAGCATGTCCATAGATACTGGATTCGGCTACTACATTATTATACAAATGTTTGGTAATACGTTCATGTCTAAAATCAGGTTCCCTCACTTTATGCAATAACAAAACTTGTTTGACTCTATACCGGAGTCAAGCGGACAGCAATACGTCTGCCGCCCTCTTTTGGTGACACAGATTGACACAGGCAGAAGGTCGGAATAGTATATTCAAAATCACGCCTGTCTAATAAAGCTGTTAGACGCTGAAAATTATTTACATCATCTTTGAGTTGCTTACATAAAATAACCTAAAATGTACGAACGGAAAACAGCAAGTTCAACTTTTCAGCTTCGCCACATGTGTATGTTAAATGTGTGTTAAAGGTATGGGGTATTGTTTATTTGATCTGGTAAAAGTCTAAGTGCTTGTGGTAAGGATTACTGCCAACCAATGCACACATTTTCCATCCACCCTCTGCTGTCGTGCTGAAATGTCTGTGTGTATAAGACAGAAACCCCAACTGGCTCAGTCCCAAACGTGAGGCCAACTAAGAAGGCGGCAGGAAGCATCCAGGGAACCCCACAAATGTTAACGGCCTGTTTTCACCGGTAGCTTAAAAACAACACCGGTTTTATATACGTGGCAATTAAAACAACCACTACCATACGCCACGAGGCATCTGTCGACGGCCTGGCGCTGCCCATTCGCCCAAGGAACGGAGCAAAATATGACGTGTAGGAAACACTAAACGAAATCCTGCGTTTTTCGCATGCGAGTTTGCGTAATGGCTTCACGAAGGGAGACCCCGGGGTGTTAATGAGACTGGAGTTCTCCAATCTACGTTTTACGAGGTATCGAAGAAACCCGATGCTGCGGCAGCTGTTCCATCCTAAGCTGAACGCGATGTTTTACAGGTGGAGGATTCAAAATGGCCTCCCCCTGACAGGCAGAGATGACATCAGTCCTCTAATTACCAGTGCCTACTACCACATCCACAACATTAAAGTTGCACCAAAGAGTTCAGAAGTTCAGAGATGGTATTTTGAAATTAGAATATATTAATTTGAATGGATATGAGTTTGTGAAAGTTGCTCCCATGAATAAGCTTGAATTTCAGCAGTACAGTCACTCTGCAACCCTTCTAAAGTGAAATGCCACCCAGTTCTTATTAAAAAAAACTCTTTTAAACACTGTGGTGTGTTTGTAGCACATAAAAATAACTGACTGTGACGCTGTAATGGTTGCAGCTGTGAATCTGTGTGTATTTGAGGAAACTCCATGGTGGTGTGGGGTCGTCTTGTCTCCTGTGGATCCTGGATAGACTTTTCTCTGATTCCCAGGGAAATGCCTCTGCCTGCGGGAACACCTGCACTTGTAAAACAGGATCCGGGGGATCCTCACTGTTTATTTGAGCTATGGGCTAAAAATGTGAAGTGGATCACCTACATCAGCCCCTACTATTAGAATCCCCATGGCAATCCCTGTTTGCCTGTGTAAACATCTATTAAATATGTTATTTTGGGGAAATTAGAAAATGCTTGTGTTGTTTTCACGTAGGCCGCTGTGAGTCTGAGTCTGTGGAGGTTGCTCACACATGGAACTCTTGAACGATATGAAAATAATCAGTCTAACATGCCTCATTTAAATATGTGTTATTTCTGTCTGAAACGTCTGAAATTTGTTTATATTTCTAGGAAAAAAATGCTGTTTAAAATTCCATAAGTGCTGTCATGTGAATTATGTACAGTGGTATTCTCTGGTAGAATTCAAAGCAAATACTACAGGGAATTTGTCCATTTTTAATTTGATAATATAAAGCATGTATTTATCAATGACTTGATGCTGTTAAAAAGTGACCAGACTGATGTGTGAAGTGATAGCAAAAAGCACTGGTGGATTCCTGAATGAAATACACACTGAATTAAATACACACTGAATTAAATACACACTGCTGCACAAAGAAGGTAGAAGAAATACACAATAGTTGAACACAACTTTTTACTGCCCTCTTCATGATCACGTACATCATACCTTTGATTAAGTAATAGTATTTTTGGGAAACCAATCTTGTTCAGACAAATTATATCTGTTTTCCCAGAATGCAAGAATGTAGGACTACTTAAAAGCTTATCATATGGACCAGCTTTCTTACTTCTTTCCAAGTGAGTTACAGACGATCCAGGGTTTGTGGGCGCAAGCCCTCGTTCCTCAGTTCCCTATTCTTATGTTCTCTCATCTTTCCTGATCCATTTTCACTTTTTCCATCATTTTCTCTGTTTCTCAAGTTTCCTGAGGCTCGGATTCTCCAGCTTTGCTAGCGAGCCCTTCACATACTCAGTTCCCCACTCTCCTCCAGCCCCCACACACCATCATGGTGAGAGTGCTACAGAACATGCAGCTTGGCCTCAGTTCAAGCCTTCTAAGCTGGAGAAAGTGAAAACACATTTTGATAAAGTGATCTTTTGGGTCAGCTAGGTGGCAGTGTGCATAGTCTCCCTAACATTTAGTACTTAATGTAAAGGACCGTATGTCTCACACATACACCAGAATCCCAAAAAGCCCATAATGGCTTAAAAAGACATTTATTGGATGATTGTGCAAATTTTGCAAACATTTTACTTTTTTCTCTTCTGTTATGATTAGCTGCCATTTGCTTCTATACTGATTCTGATTTACCAGCCTGAGAAAAGACATCTTTTTTTCACAAGAACCCCAGAGCATCATAAATGTGCTGGACAAATACTGCCACCTAGTGAATATATAGGGGAATTTGCGTTCCTGGTACACATGCACAAAATATTCATGAATGGTGATTTATTTTTGCAGTGATTCCATTTTAAAGGAATATGTAAGTTAACTGATCACTGGTTGAATTACTCTGCACTGCATGTAAAACACCAAGTGCCAAACAGAAACTATCTACAGCATCTTTATCATTGTCACTAGAGTAAACCTAAGATGAGATCCCGCTTGGGTTAACACTCAATTACAAGTTAGAATTATGGTTTGCAACACCGGTTCTCCCTAGTGGGTACCAGTTTGCTCTACATGAATTGCATTCTCACCAATCACAAGGTAAACCCCCCAGGATAAGTACCCTGGCTTAAAAATACACCACACTGAACAACTTCATAGTCAAGTTTCTCCCTCCTGATCTAAGCCCCACTTAAATGCTGGGGGTTTAACTGCAGAGTGTCCCCAAATGAAGGACTAAGGAACAATGTTCTCGGATCCTTTTACTTGTCCTCACTAACTTTACTTCGCATCATAAAAATGTACTGGCAAGAGGGAGGATACACAAACTACTAAATGTACAGGCACCAGTAACCAGTAACTGTGATTTCCTCTGAGAAGGACAATTTTATTTAGTTGTAAGGACTTTGAAATCTCTCCTATTCAAGTCAAGATGATGAATGACAAGGGCATTTTTTGTTTATATTCACCAAGGGTGCTAATAATTCTGGAGGACACTGTGGCTGGCATAGATTCAACTATATTCTGCGTGGAGAACACCTTGTGGAGAGAGCAACCGCTCTGTCTGTAAGGTGTAAATTGAAAAAATTGGAGGTAAACGTGATTCGTCTCTCTCGGCTGGATACTTGTTACTTTTAAGTAATTTGTTGCTCATAGATGAGGTCAGTGTGGAAACGTCTCTTAACTAATAATGAGCACCTCCCTCTCCTCTGACAATGTAGTCAAATGCACCAAACATAAATTTCCAAAAGACAAATTGACCGACCTACGTATCACAGTACAATATAATCAATCGAACACATATTCCTGAAACAGCACATTGACTGATTTTTCCAAGCCTGATTTTCTACGTCACTATCCCAGATACAAGCTTAACCGAAAAACTGGACGTACACAGAATTAGCCGTGCCGTTGGGATCATCAAGACCTAACCTGATACCTCCACAAACAAGCTTTAAGTTATGTGCCACTAGAGGGCGCCTCATATAAATGAGAATGCCAGCAAACGACTATCGGCGGGTAGTCCGTCTGTCTTCGAGTTTTTAAACTAGAACATCTGAATCCTGGAACCCATGTTATGTGCAGTAAACAAAAACAGAAAATCATATAAAGAGAACTTTATTTTGCTGCAGTGTACATGGTGATTTTATAGTACCTCAGACTGAATTAGTTTCACATGAATGCATCTATCAGCCCGTCAGTGTTTTTACAGTGAAAACAACCTCAGAGAAAATCATGATCGGCTATGTGAAACGAGTGAAACGAGAAATGAATATGAAATGAGTACATCTTGGAAAACAGGTTTTCACCCACTAGATAGATAGATGAAATGAGTACATCTTGGAAAACAGGTTTTCACCCACTAGATAGATAGATAGATAGATAGATAGATAGATAGATAGATAGATAGATAGATAGATAGATAGATAGATAGAAATACAATTGTAGTCACATGACACTATGGAGGGAAAATAGATATTTTTTAGATATTAATGGCTGTGTTGACTTATTTTGAGGGCACAGCAAATTTACACTGTTATACAAGCTGTACACAGACTACATTGTATCAAAGTGTCTTATCTTCAGTGTTGTCCCATGAAAAGATATAATAAAATATTTACAAAAATATGACGGGTGTACTTACTTTTGTGAGATACTGTATGTTAGTAGTTCACTCAAGACCACCATGTGCAAAGCCCATTCATGTTCTTACTATGTCTAGGACCTCAGACCCCACAAACGGAGCAGTGAGGGTCTGGTTCTCCAGACAAGCACCTCCATCTCCTTCTCAATGAACCTTAACAGTTGTTGCAGTGTTCATGGCATGAAGATGTTCAACAGGAAGCTATCAGTCACAATGATGTAATGATAGTGATGAATGAAAGGATTTTAAAACTTAACGAATAAAGGGTCAAATGCTGCAGTTTTGTTCTCAGTTGTCAATGAAAGCTGTGATGCTCGCTAGCTGACAGGAAAGGTGTGCACTGGCCTTTACGGTAGACGCGCTCCTAACCGCAACTACTGTGGATGTAGGTGACAAGGCAAACACGAGAGAGGTGTGTTCTCAGACAGACACTTTTAGATGTACTGCATGTGCTCCGCTGTGACTCAGGAAAGCAGTTCTGGCTGAAGGCTAACGGACATGACATTCTTCAAATCCCAGGTCACTGCTAACTTGGCAGTCCAGCTTGTGCTCCTGGTAAATGTCAGTGGGAACACACAAGGTGAGTTACGACTTCAGTTCACGTAACAATGATGCATTTTAACCACGATGGGACCATCATGGAAATAACTGATGTGATGTCATGCTATGCATATCATAATGCAATATAGTCTCTTTGTATACTGTATATAAATTCAACCAATCAAAAAGGTAGAATCTCATTTGGCGCAGTGGAAAGTGACAAATTACAGATTCTGCTTTCCTGTACGAGTTGAACTGTACGAGTGAACTGATGAGTTCACCTTGGGGAGAGTTTTAAGTGTTTTACTTTTACTTTTAGCTAAGCAATATTCCATCAATTCATTATCACTTTTTTTTTTTACTTCAGCTGTAGTTCTTTCACCAAGAGTCACAAGCACATTTAAGATTTGTGCTGCTATGGATAAATGGGAGATAATAAGAAAGAGATGTTGATAAATAAATAATGAGTCTGCAATACATTTTTATTCAGTGATAAATTTTAACCGAACAAATGCACGTTGTATATTTACATGCCTGTTCAAATGGCATTGGTCGTTTAGATACATAGCAGGTTTTCAAATGTCAAATGACAGATTTACACTGACTAAAGCATAATGCAGATTGAATTAAAATGTATTAATCAGGTGTGCGCTCTCAGATTCCTGCAAGTATCACCACATTAGACACCACACTTCTAAAGCCCCTAAACACCTCTGTCGTTGATTTTATAACCCTAAACACCTCTGTCGTTGATTCTATATCCATAAAAAAAACCTCTGTTGGTGATTCTATAGCCCCTAAACACCTCTGTCAATAGTTCCTAAATCCAGTTGTGTGTATCCTTTGCTATACACATATTTGTTTTCCTACACCACTGATGAGTTGATGATCATCTTGTCAGCTCATAATTATCAAGCATTTTGTGAGTTGTCTCTTAGTGATACGCAGATCATCGGACCTCTAAGATCAGTTGAGAACCATTGCATCACATATTTGATGTAGCCTACTGTGTCTTCAAGCTATGTTTATCAAACCTTCCCATGATCCTTTTATGTTCATTTAAACGTTGTTCATTATGTTTATGGTAGTTTAGATCCTGCGCTGGACTGTATTCCAACTCTCATGGTGCCTCGGAACACAGTGTGGAGAGCTGCTCCACTGCACAGCCTGAAGATCAACTGCACTGTCTTCATTCACTCAATCTGCTGGACACACTTATCAGTGTCATGGTGCAAAGTTGGTAATGGGAATAGCTGCAGCCTTTTGAATCACTCCAATCACAGCACAACAGAATGGAGGAATATTACTGTAGGAGAAAGGATCATATTTCTGGTTTTCATGAACTTATCTGCTGAAGACAGTGGCCTTTACAGGTGTAAAGTAGATGCACCTGTATCCACTGTAAGTCATAATATCAATGTTACTGCGGAAGGTAAATACACACACACAAACATATACATAAATGAATACACATTACTTATTAACTGGTATATTTATAGTCATTAAAATGTTGTCATTAAAAGAAGATGCCAAAATCAGGGATGTAATTGTTGCTTGTTTTACACTGGAACTTGTCAGATCAAAGTCCCTTGGTTCAGAGTGCTGGAATGTGGGTCTATGTGCTGTGGTCCATTGTAACTGTGGTCAGTGTAACCCTTGTCACTGTAGTATTGTTCCACAACATCAAACGCAAAAGGAAAGGTAAAGATAAATATCCATTCTAACATTTAACATGTACATTAATATTTATTAATAAATATATCTCTTAACACAATAAATACTGATATTTATCAAAGAACATTTCTTTTATTAGATTCAAAGAACCTCGAGATCAAGGTAAGAGTTAACAGTAATTTATGAGCACAAAGTATTATTTTTGCCTTCAATTTACTACACTGCACTCAGTTGCTTCTGTGTTTATAGAATGTGCTGACAACTGTGTGTTATGAAGAGGCAGAAGATTCCAGTTTTTAAAAAATTGGATTGTGACTGAACAGTATATTTAATCCTCTAAAGTCTAACTAAGAATTTAATTAATGCTAAGAAGTAGCTAAGAACTAAAGTAACTAAGAATTTGTAATGGCCATATTCCTAGGTCATAATTGATCATGATAATTGATGTGTAGTGAATTAATCTGCAAATGATCATCATTTTAAGCAGTAATCTTACATGAGTAAATAGATGGGAGTGTAATGCAAAGATGTGTTTTGCTTTGGTTATTTTTTTTTAATATGCAGTGATAGAATGAAGGATGCAATCCTGTTAAAGATGTTTTTACTATGATGATTCTGAGATGTTTTTAGTATAATGATCCTGTTATGTTTTTAGTATGATGATTCTGAGATGTTTTTAGTATAATGATTCTGAGATGTTTTTAGTATGATGATCCTATGATGTTTTTCATGTGATGTCCCTGTGATGTTTTTTTTTTGTGCTGTACACCATGCAACGTGCATTTGGACTTTGTTTGTTTGTTCAAGGAAATGTAATGCCATTGCAGTGTTATTATACGAACATTTTTACAGTGTATATCAACTTGATCTTAAATAAAAGTACAAAATTGTTTCACCACACTATGCTGTGGCTCAGGGTGCAAGCAGCTTGTGGAGGATGTGGGTTTTAGTGTTTCACTTGTTCCATTACAGCAGGAAACCGGTCCTTCAGTGGACAAAAACAGCACAAATAAATGCTTATTGTACTCTGACAATACAACTCTGCATATTTCAAAAGAAATAAATATTTGTATAATATTTGGAATAGCATCAGAATCAACACTGAGTATTCATTGAGCATTAATCATATGCAAACATGGCATTTAAGCTGTTTTAAGATTGAACTGAAATTAATATAATTCCCACATTTATCCCTAAGTCCAGACCCTACTGCTTATCTGGGTGCCAGGCACTTGAGGTTTAGAGTTCCTGAGGCTGTGAGTGACCTGCTTCCAGGTTACAACTTGCTGCCTAAGGCCTTCTAAAGTTATTAACCTATTAACAGCCCAAAGGAGGAGGCGATGGTTCTCCTGTAACGAGAATTATGCATTAAAGACATGCAGTGGGGGCTGTGGGCTCCTAGCAGACCTGCTGGATGATTTAACACTTTTATTGAAGAGGGTGATGAACGTACACCTGAAAGCAGAGCCAATCGTAGCTGATCAAGGACTCACTGTTCAAAGGACCATCAGAGACTAAATCCACGTGGTTCAATCACACACAAGTGGTTTCCATCCTTATGTCCTGCCTGCCAGTCATTGTGTAACCTCTGACCACTCTGCCATACATGAGAGCTTCCAGGTGGTTTCTGGCTTCAATTTTAACCCACAAACTTGTTCCATGGGTCATTTTAGCTTTTGGATGCTATTTATTCACATGGTTAAAGTGTAATGGTTGACATTTTAGTAGTGTGTGTGACATCAGGCTAATTTATAGATAGATGGAAGATTTGAGTAAGACCAAGACAACACACTTTAAATATATCACAGGAAGTGTGATATAGCAGACCCATGCCAAGCACCACAGTAGCCTGACTAGAGTCTAATTCAAAGAATATTCAGGTACACTCCATTCAACCCTAGCACAGCTACCAAAATAAAGACAACATACATATTTTGGATAACAAGACATATTCTATAGCCAGGTAATCCTGCTCCTTCATAGTGTGAGAAGCACATGGCTGTGTTACCCTGCTCACTATACCATGTAAAGTATGCTATCATGACCTTACATTCAACCAACATAACCTGAGTTCATGCAATTTTAATGAACCGTCCCATTTTAATATTTAAAATGGCAATAATGGGGAATAGCAGCCGTTTTTGTGGTAGCGATTCTTCTCGTCTTCAGCTTCATGCAAAAGTTCTGCACGTCCTGCTTCGAGAACTGTTTGGGATGTTGTCTGCCATTAGCAAATTCTGTCCAAACCTCAGCAAAAGCAGGTCAGAAGCCCAGACAGTCTTGCCCTTTGAATCTAAATCTTTGTCTAATAGATAAGTGTATTTCTAATAATCGCGTATTTCAATGTCTAATGGGTGAATGGCTATAAAGGGTGCAAAATGTTTGGGAAAAGTCTGAAGAAATGATTACAATTTGATGGAAATCAGAGCAAAACAAGAGCTCGTTATGGAAGGCAACACGAATGGAGTAAAAGACGAACATCTTAAAACACAAATATAAAGACAGCAATACATGATTACTGAGATGTTAGAAACAGAGACTGCACCTTCTTTAAGAACCAGAACTACTGAAGAACATTCAGCAAGTCAACTTTTAAATCCAAATGAATAACTACCAGCACTGAATGAAGATCATACAGAGGAAGCTCTCATGGTACATCATTTACCATGTGCAAAACTAAGTAGTGTAGAAGCCCAAAAGGTTGTAGCTATAATGATATTCTATCTAGTTTGTTGTTACCGAGCATGAATAATAGTCGCAAAAGAACATACAGTTCAGCTGCGACAAAATACAAGACATGTTACAGCTCTTAAACGAGTCAATTGCTTTACACTGCTTTGCTCCTCAGAATCACAGAAGCTGCAATTTTAACATTTATTCATTCATTCATTAGCTTTGTCCCATAATGACTTCCTTCCTTTCGTTGGTGACTCAAAGCAGAATTTACTTTCAGAGATGAGAAATGCGCATCAGGATTCTTACACTAGTTTACGTACAAGTACACAAAAGAATTTTTAATGTGACAACCAAAGTCTGATACAATTCAAGTCTACACCACGACACAAGATTACAGCCATTTCATCATTTGCCAGATTTTTCCAGAATCTCACCCTTTGACTAAAACCCTGAAAAGATACTGAAAAATGATCAAGTCTGACAGAACATAGCAACTGGTGGAAAAGTGGGCTCTGATGAGTTTCGAACCTTCAGGCCCACATTAAGCACACAGACTTTGACAGCACCCTGTGAAACAGGCTGAGGAAGAGACAGGAGCTTGCACCTCCTCCCAGCTCACGTTGACGACCTCCCTTCACACGCCGGGCCGCAGTGTGGTTCAGACCCGGCCCGGGTTGAAGAACTTTCCAGAGTAGCGTCCATGATTGTGGAGGTCAAAGGGGCTGAGGACCTTCCTGATGCCCAGCATGTTGGACCTGGCGATCCTCTCGAAAGTCCAGGGGTTCTGGTTGTTTGCCTCCATTTCAGCCTGCTCTTGTTGCATAGCAGCCAGACCCTCTCTGCTCACCACCTAGAGGGGACCACCACCACAGGAACATGTGAAAACCACCACAACCTACAAAACAATGGCAAAAGGGGTAAAGCATCACACAGAACCCGACTGCAACTCGAACCTTAGCCTTGAAGGGGAGCTTCTTCGCCACTTCTTTAAGCAACGGCTCCACCTCGCCCAGCTCGATGCGGCCCCCCACCTCCACTATCAGGCGGCCACACTTCACCGGGGTGACGTAGTGGTCGATGGCGCCCTTGCCACCCCCCATCCGCTGGCCCAGGCTCTTGCGGGTGATTGGCTTATACGGGGCGCTGATGCGCCAGAGGGCGAAGCTGCTGCGCGGGTCCAGTCGCCGATTAATAGTGAGCCTCATCATTTCTATGTGGCCCCAGTGCAAGTAGCCGCCGCCCATGGCCTGGGAGAGCGAATCAGAAAAGACGTTAGACATATACATTTTCTATACTGTGAAGAAAAGAATTGGCATTGGCAGCCTATATAGGGGGGGGAGGAGATGGATCTTGTGCAGGGGAATAATACAGAATTGAAACCATGCAGTGTGTGAATGTTTATTCAAGTGTTCATTTAATGTAATGCAACATCAAGAAGCAAATACATCTAATTGTTAATTCAGTTTAAACCAAAAGTGTGATTTTTGAGGTGAAAACTTGGATAGCTTGATATAGGCTACATTATTCTGGTTGTTACTAGTGCAATTAATGTTTAATTAATATTGACCACAATTCATATTAATTTCTTTAATACTGAAAATGTATAAAAAGAATGAAGTATGAAGAAAGAAGTGAAGTACTAACCACAATGGCATACTGTCCACTAGAAAATGTATTAGAAGTTGTCGCTGGCCCCCGGATGTCACGCAGCTTCTTCATCTCTTTCTTGGCTTTTATTAAATTAGGGACCTTATTGAGGAACTTCAGTTTGGGCTTCTCCGGTAGAGCCACATCTTCACAAGAGCCAAGAAACAAAATAAAATAAATAAACATTTGTAGCACGTTATGTTTGATGTCACAGTTACAGGCTTGTGGCATACTGAACACTGCAGAATTCAACTGGCTATTTTCCATAGTTCAAAACCACACTGGCTCTGGATGCTAGCCAGAAAACCGATTTAGAATGTAGAGCAATTTCAGAAGTTTGGAAGAAGAAAAGTCCGCCATTACCACTAAAATCTGGTGGCACTTCGTACGTCTTCAACCCAGCTGAGAGTACCTTCACGTGACGCTGCAGGACAGCTGATGACAACACAGACCAGAGGAAAAATAGAACATCGATACTGATATGATTTGAAGCTGATTGCATGAATACAGATCGCATTAAAAGAAGTGAATGAACTAGAAACACAACTATGCGAGTTAAATTCATTTAGCTAAATAGCTTTAAAACTAGCACCGCAAAATAGCAAGCGCTAACGTACTTACCTGGGCATTCGGGTGACGCTAGCCCTGAAAACACGTTCCTAAGCATGGATAACATTATTGTATTTTTTTAACGATTTCACATTATCCGTCACTTTATCTTCTTAAGATAACACAGTTGTCAACACGCATTCAGCAAGGTCGCAGCCATTTTCGCCGGGTAATATCCGGTGTAGCATTCAAAAACCACCGTTGAAACCAAAACTACCAAAAAAATAATGTCCGCTCGCATGCTTAGGTGTCTTGTGGCCGTTAGCTCCAAACCACTTAACCAAAACTGCTGATTGACGCTGACTTTTTCTGTTTTATTTTTATAAGTTAACCTCAATAACAACGTAAGGCAGGTAATTATTATTGCTCGTACTCATTTAACTGAATATTACTGCTTTTGGGACTTAAATTTGAATTCCAATATATGTTAAAGCAGAAAAACGCAGGGATGTATGTCATATGCCATTTACAAGCAGCACAAGTCTAGAGAATCTCATTAAGTCCTAATTAAAATTAGCAACACCTGCAGGGTTTAGTAATTTAATTAGTGAGGTTAGGTCATCACAAATACAAGTGACCCAAGTTCAACATTTTACAGTCTGGCTCCACAACAGTGAAAAACTGCTTTAGTTTAAATGTATGGGGAGGGGGGGATTTAGTGCAAGAGCATGTTTTTTTTAATCTGTTTAATAATTAACTATAGCATGAATCAGGTGTGTTGGAGCACACAAAAATAATGAACTATACAACTGCTGCCCTGGACTTCATGTAGTCATCATCTTGCTTACCAGCAATTAATTCATGAATATTTGTATTCATAGCTGTATACAACTTGATTAATGTGTTGCTCAGGTAGAAAATGATGCCGGAGTGCTCAAAACCAAGTGGTCAGACTCCATCAGACTACCCGTATTTCTTTACTGATGATGGGCATCTTTGCCACAGAGACAGCCTAAAACCCTACAAGTTCTCCTTCAAACTCAATGATGTCCATGGGACCATGAGAGAACATCTGGCTCTTTGCCACCACATCACCCAACATGTGTACAGCCTCCTTGAGAAGACCATGAACCTGACCAGGATGGACCTGGGGAAAGGGTCCCAAAGTGAGTCCCTCTCCCCTGGCTTTGTGTATGTAAGCCCAGGGGCTCTGGACCATCATGGGACCCTGATGCTGTTGATCCAGGATAAGGGCACGGTGCGATGTGGCGTGTGGAGCTGGAGGGCCGTCGCCCATGAAGGGCTGGAGAGAGGCAGCCAGATCCCCTATGTGCGCCGGGCTTTGAGGGAGTCCCGTGCCGTTTTGCTGATGAACCCGAACGAAGGAGGGCTGTCCCCAGAGGAGCACGTCCGACTGGTCTGGGAGAGTCTGGTATCCAAAAGCGCTGCAGAGCGAATCAGTGTGGTGGCACACGGCTACGGCGGCCTCGCGTTTGTTCATTTGCTCTGCTGTCGCCCAGAGGAAATCCAGCGCAGAGTGTGGGCGGTGGCTTTTATTGACTCCTCCCACAACATGTGGCACCAGCCCCTCGGTACACTGGGACGCGAATGGCTGAAGGTGCATTCAAGGACATGGGTGCTTAGCAACAAGCCAACCAACCGCCCTGTAGGGTCCCTCAAGGCAGGCTGCCGGGTGATGTCAGCAGGGACACAGAGCCACGAGGCCGCCCCTGCGGTCTGTATGGAGTCGGTGTTTCGTTTCTTTGCCAAACTGATGAGACCCAAAGCCACACCTACTCCCTTTGATATTGTTACTAGGAGCAGAAGTCTGGGCGGGAACATGCAGAGTGGAGATACTGGCAGCACAAAGGACAGGAACAATAACGCTGCCTGAGTGAAGACACCATAGATGTGTTTGGGTCAGGAGCCCATTAGGATATGAACTTGAGAATGTGGCTGTAAATGCAACTCATTGTTGAGCTGGAATAAATGAATGAGCACAATATGAGCAAGTTGTTTTTCTAATTTGTTAAAGAATTTAATATTTTACAAAATGTTTACTTAGAGATGTGAATAATGTATACATTTGTTTAGAAAACAAAGCAAAAAAGCACTTAAGCAGACATAGTGGTTAGTTTGTCTGAACCAGGTCAGTTTTCAGAGTCCATGGAGCAGAGAAAACCTTGTACGTTTAACACTTCCATAGGAAATAATTCAAATACTTCTGACAACTATGTTCTTTACAAATGCAAATGAGCACATCGAGCTAAAACACACAAATTCCGACCTTTAATTCTTGCTTAAATCTATATTCTAGCAATCAAATCCAGTCAATTATTGGTGAAATACTACTAATTAGATCCCATGGTAGAGCAGATCATATTTAGGTATATTTCTTGGATCAATAGGGCTTTGTACAATCAGTTTCCCCCTCATAGCACCTCGGTAGATCACTTCAACAAGATCAATGAAGTCTTGTTTGGTTTTAAAGCACCCAACAAACTTGGTGTGGTCTGGAGACCTGGAAGACATGACACAATATTATGAACATATGTGGAATGTAGTATAATAATTCTAACATTTAATTCAACCTTGTAATTTTCAAAAAAACATTGCTTATTCATTCAAACAGTAAACACGTGTATGCTATATTAGTCACTGCTGTGCTCACACTAGTTTTATACATTTAAAGAGACTTGAAATGGACAACAATTTCACTTAATTCTTTATCAGCCAACTACAGTATTCCCTATACTAAACGTGCTTAATTGTTTCCTACTCACCCATAATCAACCTTCATGTGCTGCCCGTTAAAGAAGAAGATAGTAGATGGAATATAACTGATGTCAAAGTATCGGGTGTAAACTGGTACTCTATCCACGTCCACCAGATAAATTGAAGTCATATTACTCAAGTCATGGGAGGTTTTTGACAGCTGCCAAAAGAAATGAAATTATGTTTTCTAAGATCGTCTGCAGATGGCAATGTATTTGTCACGAATCAGAAGAGAATTACAGTATGCATAACTGGCAAGATAGCTGGCAAGACTAGTCGCCGTTAGCTAGCTAGCTAACGTTAGCAAGGACCACTTACTATCTCGTCCAGCTGCATGCAAACAGAATCATCATCTCGTCCAAAACGCAAAACCAGGACTTTCTCAGCGACAGTTTTGATGACTTCATCTACATTCTTTTTAGACGAAAGTTTAGGGAGAAAAAAGCTCATAATGTGGCATATGCTTAATATCGCCTCCTCAGGTTATCCGTAACTCTTGCTCTTACTCTGGTCTGTCAACACAGGGAACGGAAGTTATTGTTTGCTCATAGCGTTATTAAATGTGGGTCGTCTAGAAACATGGCGATTCATATATGCACAAGAGCTATGTTTCGAGGTTAAAAGACCTGTGTATAATTTCTGTGTATCATTTTCTGTCTATAATTTGGTTATCACTTATTTGGAATCTTATTTTATAAGTTATGCACCTATAGTTCATATCGTCAGACTTATTAAAATGCAATTACACTAAGCGTGTTTTTGTTTCACTACGACTGAAATAGTTGATGCACTGATCGGCAAAGGGACCTTGTGCAAAACGTGTAAACTGAGGCGTGATCTGAATGAACGTAATGCGATTTTTCTAAATCGGCAAGGGGTTTGTCACTGTAGCCTAATCAAATTATTTGCTTTCGAATTCGCGGTAAGATGTTGCCCTGACCACAGTGTTTTGTTACATTTAGCTGGCTACCTCCCAAAGCTAACTAGCTAGCTCATGTTAATTTATGACATTTTAGTTTGTGGGATGTTGTGAAGCATCCTGTACTGACCATGATTTTTAAGTTTAATGCTGTGAGTTTGCTAAGGAGGTACTACGGTCCTCTGGCTTCTGCGTTTGTTAAACATCGTTACGCCAATTTAGCTGTGTCTGGCGTCAATTCCCCTCATCATTCAACGCGTACTACATCTCGCGCCTTCAGTATCAGCTGGACGTTGAGAACAGATACCGATAAGCCTAAAGACGAACAGATGCCAAAGGAGCTGGACTTGGATATATGGAAATCAGTGATGAAATCACAAGCACTGGAGGAGAAGGAGAAGCTCAAGGGTGAAGAGGAGAACCCCTCTGCTGAGGAGGAAGAGCTCTCTCCGCTGGAGGCGACACGCAGGCTGGTGGAGATGTGGCAACAGGCTGGCAGGGTTGTGCCTGAGCATATCACGGACGAGCAGCTGGAGACCCTGGCTGAGCTCACCACCAAGTCCTCCAAGAAGAAGTACCTCAAGTACCTGGCCATCAGGGAGCACCACAAAGAGGCCAACAAAAAGAAGAAGGAGAAAAAAAAGGAGGAGAGTAGACAGGAAGTGGAGGCAAGAAGGGCAGACGGTGAGTCTGATGGGGAAGGCGAAGAAGCCGATGGTGTAGACAAGCTGAAGAACACATACATGTTGAGGTTCTGGACCAGCTCCTTTGACAAGACACTGGGCTGGAGGATGGTACAGGCCATGCAGTACGGCCAGCCACTGATATACGATATGAGTTACGAGCAGCACATGACTCGGCGGGAGCTGGAGAACACCATCTCCCAGCTGGTGGAGACCGAGGGCTGGAACCGTCGCTCTGCTGACCCCTTCCACTTGCACTACTGCAACCTGCAGCCCGACAGCGCCTACCAGCGAGGGTTCCTCAAGCGCTACGGCCAGCAGGCCTGGGAGCATCTCCACGTCACCACCACCAGCCAGCATTACGTGGACATCTTCCCCCACGAGAACCTCGTCTACCTCACCGCCGACTCGCGCAACGTGCTCCACACTTTCGACCACAGCAAGGTTTACATTGTTGGAGCCATGGTGGACCGCTCCATCAAGTCTAGTGTTTCTCTAGCTAATGCCAAACGTCTCAAGCTGGCTACTGCACGTCTGCCCCTGGATGAGTACCTGTCCTGGGACTGTGGAGCCAAGAACCTCACCCTGGATCAGATGATTCGCATCCTCATGACAATCAAGGAGACCGGCTGCTGGAAGAAGGCGCTGGAGTTTGTACCCAAGAGGAAGCACGATGGCTTTCAAAACCACAGAAAGGAAAACCAAGCAAAGTACATGCCTCCAGTCAGTGGAGGCCCAGGGACAGAGAGGACCCAAATATTTGTGAGCAAACAGAGATGGAAAAAACCAGAGGGGAGTGGTATTGACAGGAAACCACCTTTTGTATCAGACCAGACCTTGCCTGGACAGACCAGGTTACGAGTTGCACTGAAAAGCAAAATAGAGGAGCACAGTAAGAATACAAGTCGCATAAATTGGTGGGAGGAATAGAACTTCACATTCTTACATTGAATAATGGTGATAAACTATTAAATATGTAACTGCATGTCCCTTGGACTTGGAGGGTAAATGGGAAATTTGGGACATTTGACTGCTGTGCCGTTTCACAAAACCAGACTATAAATGTTAGTTTAATGTCTGTGACGCGAGTTTCTTTGGCCTGCATTTAATACAAAACAAAAGTTTTATTTCAAGTTAAAGAATTTTATTAACTCACTTTATTTTGGTCACATCAGAAAGATCATTTTACAGAGACAACACTGTTGAAATGCTTTTACACTGCATAGTGCACCTCTTGGAGAACACAGATCAACTTTAAACCAGTTTATCTAGTTCACACTATTATACACCACTTACACAAATACTGCTTATTTTCCACAAGTACAGACTGCCTCTCTATACATCAATCCTCATATACAACAGGTCAAAGTATGCCTATTTTTTGTCTATCAACATTATTTCAACACAAAAAAGATGTATTGCACATGATGCGAGATTCAGAGCCCTCTGCTCGCACAGGACTCTGCAGTGTCAAATATACACAGCAACACCCAAAAGAAACCAGAAACTCATCAGTTTCCTGTCTTTAGATAAATCACCGCCAGTACCTTTCCCCCCCACCACTGTGCTGGATTTTCTCAAGTCCTTTAAATGTCACATATAAAAACAAGGAATGTCAGGCTCAGGTGAAAACCTACAGAAATGGCTTCAGGTTGCAGAAGAAAAAAAAAAAACATCCAGTATAAATTAAAAAGAATAAAAAATTCCTACACTGGTTATTCAGTATATCCACATGTACTCGTCTTTGGTATTAACAAAAAGACCATTCTGTTCCTTGCCCTATAGACCCAATTTATAACAGTGAAGAACAAAAAGGTACAAAGTCAGCCCTATTGTCATATTACAGTAAATAGCAGTGTCTCCACCTCCTGATATGACTATTACTGATCTTAAGTAATGAAAACAGAAGGATGGTGGAAACCCACCTTCTGTTAGGCAGCTTTGTGGTGTTGTGCAGATTAAAAACAAGGACAGGAGACGGAGGAGATCTGTGCATCAGCTTGAGCTTCGGTCTTAGAGCACTAGAATCTCTCCAGAGCACCGTTCACAGCAGTTGAAGGTGATGTTCTCGTAGCGAGTGTACGGGTGAAAACGGCCGATGCTCTTCTTGTTGGGCAGGAAAGGAGAAGGGGCGGCGTCAGAAATGGCCGCGTCGTCCTTGCTGTCGGAGCAGGAGATGGGGTCCAGAATCCTGAGCACCTGCGATGAGAAACTCGGCTCAGGAGAGAAACTCGTTTCCAATAGATCTGAACAGTGAAGAAGAAGAAAAATGCAGTACCTTTTCCGCCATCTTCTCAGCTGGCGTGTTGCAGAGTTCTGAGGACTGGCCACTCCTTGTATTAGTGCTGCTGGTGCAGCTGCCTACATTTCCCAGCAGATGGGAGTTGATGGCATTAGCCAGCTTGTGATTGGCTGCAGCCAGTTCTCCAGTGCTGAGAGGTTGGGCACTGGGGTAGTACGTTTGCTGCCTACCCCACTGCAAGGAGACCAGCAGCTGTTCCAGAGACCTGCCAGTCACGACATAACTGTGAGCTGCATATATCAGCACATGTGCGATTCAGTACTCTTTCCTTAATATAATTTGCTTGTAAATTAAAAGTGCCGATGTACATTTCACCTTTAGAAAAAGTTGCAGGACGTACATTTACAGCTTTTGGCTGATGCTTTTCTCCAAAGCAACTTACAATTGAGACTGGATACATTGTGAACAGTTGAGGGTTAAGGTTCTTGCTCAGGGACCCAACAGTGGTAATTTGGCAGAGGTGGGGCTTGAACTGGCAAGCTTCTGGTTACCAGTCAAGTGCTACCACGGCCCTTGATAAATAACCTCCACCGAGTATTCAGTGTTTCTGGCCAAAGTGCAAGTCTGCTAAGCATTACCTGTGCGTGTGCATCATATCTCGGGAGAACTCATCCCTCTCACGCAGAAGATCTTGGATTGCACTCTGGGCCTCTCTAGTCTGCCGATGGAGGGCAGCTCTGGCGTTGGTCAGTTCCTCAGCCATCACTCTAGAGTTACCGTGCACACGGCAGTTAGCTAGGAAGAAGACTGGGAACATTCCTTCCAAAACAAATTTTAAAAGGATCGAATTTCCTGAACATGTCCCGTCTGCCTCGGGACACTCACCGGCTGGCCAGGAATTTGCTTCTCCAGACGTCACACTGGATGCTCATGCGTTCCAGCTGCTCTGCGGTGTGGGCGAGGCTACGGCCCAGTGCCTCATTCTCCAGGATCAGCTGGTTCTTTTCGCGGGACAGTCGCTCAAAGTGGTACTGCAGGTCATCACCCACCGACGCCACCAGGAGCTTCTTCAGCTCCCTGTTCACCTGCACGAGAAGAAAGAAAGAAAGACAATGGTGGCAGTCATCTGAACTACCGACCCATGCAATGTGAGTGATGTTATGCATCACTGTCACAGTGAGACAATTCACAACTTTGGGCACTTGGGGTACATAAAGAAAGAAATGCCCATCAGCCTGCTGACCTGGAATCAGCTCTTTCTAGCTTTTAAATGATAAGTTTTATACATGCCAAAGAATGAACCCACTTTAATTCTACACTTCTTCATAACATCATCACTGTTTTGATACTCCTTTGGAATGCACCCACCTCTGTCTGGACGCGGAGCTGGTTAGAGAGGCCCTCCTTGTCCTGCAGCAGCCTGCGCTCCGAGCTCTGGAGCTTCTCCAAGGCACTCCTGTAGTCGTGAGGCTCCGTGGAGGGGGAGGGGGAGCGGGGGCGCTCCTCCCCGTGCAGGGGGGAGCCCCGGTAATCCACCTTACTGTCGCAGTGGGGGCCGATACGGCTGCAGCGGCTGATGGCGGCGCGGGGCACCACGATGCGCACGGCCTCCACCTCTGCGCATGCCTCCCGGCTCACCTTACCCAGGAGGAGCACCCCTGGGGAGCGAGCAGACGGCGGAGCAGGCCTAGGGCTTTGCTTTGGAGCAGTCGCCTTCTGGCTTGGCGTGTCCACAGACATCTCTGCGGTCACCGCTGGCTTGTCCGTCTCCATGCCATCACCAGGGCCACGAACAGACACAATAGCCAAGTCTGGGAAGAGAAAGGCTCACCTTGAGATTGAGTTAACTGATCGTCTGAGAGATCGGATAGGCTTGCATGCTCGTCTGGTTGGCTGAGAGGATATTTTGACTTTGTTGTCTCAGGTATGTAAACAAGACATAAAAGTGAGATTGTATGGAAGACTACTTACTTTTCATGGCTACTTCAACTGACATGGTTGGAGAAGGCTTTAAAAACTACAGCAGAATTAAGTGTATCATGAAGTGTACAAGATCAGTCAACAGGATTTGCTTTGTACCCTAAGAGGACAAAAATCAATAAAGAATCTTTTAAGAATTTGGGGCATTATGAATGAGGCCATATTAATAAAAATCATAATTATTTCTAAATTATAGTGAACACACAACATTTAAAGGTTAACTACAGTTATTTAACGCATAAATAAACAGAATGTAAGTTGATCTGTGCTACAGGTTTAGGTGTAAACAGTAGCTATGTAGCTACACTAGCTACATAGATAGCTAATAGATGTTTTAGTTAGCTAACTAGCTAAAAGCAACATAAAATGTGTTATTGTAAGACTAGCTGGATAGACACACAGATAGCGAGCTATTCTAGATAAAGTCACCGATAGAAAATATCCGATAGCGTAGCTAAGCAAGAAAACCCATAGCTGGCCGGCTGTGCAAGACAACAACTGAGCTTGGTTTTCAGCACTCTTACTAAAACAGAAATTTCGCGGGGTTTTATTAGAAACTAAAGTGTTTACACGCTCACGGAGATGTTAAAACATGAAAGTATCCGACTTTAACAAGCAAACTTTCGTCAACAAATGGCACGTACCTTTTCTTCCAGTCACAAATAGCTCTCCATTTTCTAGCCAAAAGCGGAACTACCTGGCAAGCTAGCCAGCTAATAAACGACTTCGTGGCAGGGTCGGAACTGTTTTACTCAGTAGCTAGTTTCTTAACGGAACCTTTTAGTAAACGGATGCAGCTTGTTTTGAGCGTGCGATGGTGTAGGTGTATGTTAGGATCTAGTCACAACATATAAATAAAAAAACAAATACAAGTATGTTATGCAGTCTTTAACAATTATATTGTATAATAAAACAGTGACACCAAATATCTATTTTTAATAGATAATAAGAACATTGAGACGTAGAAACTCACAAAAGTGTTGGCAAACTGTCGTATTTCGTCAACTAAGTAGCTGTTGTGTTTTGACGACATTGAGTGAAATTAATTTCAGTTATCTGAACTATCTAGAAGTCCTTGACATTGCTTCTTCCGGTTGTATCTGTATTAGATCTGGGAACGGATTATAATGGGAGTTCACGGTCTATGGAAACTGTTAGAGAGCACAGGAAAACCCATCAACCCAGAGACACTTGAAGGGAAGATTCTAGCAGTCGGTAACACCTTTCAGCGTTCTTCATTATTCCCTTTCTACTACCTACAACATATTAAAATGTTCCAGAACGCAGTACTTTATATATCATCGTACAACTTCGTGTTTACGTGTATGTGTTCGGCGTCCTTCGTGTATTAATTCACAGATATCAGTATCTGGCTCAACCAGGCAGTTAAAGGGTTACGGGACCGTGACGGCAACAGCGTCCAGAATGCCCACCTCCTTACACTTTTTCACCGACTGTGCAAGCTGCTTTTTTTTCGCATCAGGCCTGTCTTTGTGTATGATGGAGATGCACCACTGCTTAAGAAACAGACCCTGGTAAGGAAAAGTTGTAGTCATACAGGGACAAACCCATTTTCTTCACAACAATGTTGGAGCATGGAATATGAGTCCGGTCTGAAAAGGCTGCAAGTGCTGAGAGCATTTTTCAACTGATCAGTGAATAAGAAGTTTATAAATATTGCCCTGGTTCTGCAGCGTGTAATAAAGAATGCATGCCCCTCAGGCCATCAGGAGAGAGAGGAAGGAAGAGATGGCTCGTGAGTCCAAACAGACCAATGAGAAACTCCTGAGGACCTTCCTGAAGAGACAGGCCATTAAAGCTGCTCTGGGGGACAGTAGGTCAGGACATGGACCAAATATCATTCGTGTAAATGAATAAATATTAAAAACAATAACCCAGCATACAGCCACATTATTATTATTATTTGCAGTCAAGAGATCATCCCCAGTATCTCTTCCGTGCGAAAAGATGAGAAAGATGACTTGTATGTTTTACCAGCACTGCCTCCTGTAGAGGAGAGAGAGAGGAGCAGGTAAGAAAACGGTTCCACTAGTTTTGTTATTTTACTTTGACTTGCTACACTTTGGACATCTCCCTGTTTTTACTGAACCCAGTAGTAGTTCTGATGAAGATGTGCAGGAAGGTGGGGAACAGACAGGTTACCTCAGATTTCAGGTGAGACCACACTGGGAAGGCATGTTTGATGGCTGTGATACTCTTGTCTAAGATTGCTTATATTACCCCTGTATTTCTTTGCAGGAGGAGATCTATGATGATCCCAATTCCGTTGATATAAACTCGGAGGAGTTTTCTCTCTTATCCCCGGAGACTAAGCATGAGATCCTGAAGGAGATGAAGGAGTTTAGCAAGAGAAGGCGAACACTGTACCACAAACCTCCTGAGGTACTACAGGGGCTGAAGTGCTTGCAGATAGGTTCACCCAAACCTGCTGTGCATTACAGCAGCTGCAAAGTATCACACTATATTGCAAATACTGTATTATATTACAAACCTTCTGAATGCAGTCCTTGGGTTACCACCAAGCAGTCCACATCTTTTACTTTATCCCAGCTCTTAACACACCCACATCAACAACATGAGCAAAAACTAATACCAGGTTCAGCTGTGCTGGAAGCTGGGAAAGAGTAAAAAACACATTTAAAAACATGGAGTATGTGGAGGTCACTAGGGACTGGATTGGCAAACATGGCACTACATCACATACATTCCCCAAATGCTAAGCAGCTCCTGCCTTGACTCCTTGCAGAAGTCGGGTGACTTCTCTCAGTACCAGCTGGCGGGGCTCTTGCAGAGGAACAGGCTGAACCAGCGTCTGGAGGGCGTGGAGAAGGAGATGAGCCAGCGTAGCTGCGGAGGCCTGGAGCAGGAGTACGGCCCCGGCGATGGCCAAACCGTGGAGACCCAGCGCCTCGTCTCTGAGGACTCCTCGCACTACATACTTATCAAAGGTCAGAGCAGTGCTTGTTAATAGAGGCGATTTTCTTAAGAAGTTGAAAAAAGGGGTTTCTATTTCTGTCCTTTCTCGTGGTACTTTTATCTTTTGTCCCGCTAAAATAAATAACAATGTGGTGGAGGTGAAAAAATATAGAAAGGTGGAAACACATTGACGTGTGTTTGGGTGCCTTCATGTGGTAGAAAGGAGGCAGTATAGTTGAATGGTCTTTGACAGAAAGCTTATGAAAATCTCATTGATTGATGAGGGGCTGATTGCTTGATGTGTGCTTACAGGGCCTCAAAAGGCTGTAAAGGCTCCTGAGAGCCAGCCAGCACCAATTCCTTGGTCCAGTGGCCCCTGGTCCAGGAGAGGAAGGCCCAAAGGCAGACCTGAGCCTCTCTGGCGCCCAATATCAGATGACATCCAGGAGACAAATGAGCAGCCTTCTTCTTCCTTATCTACACCCCAGAAACCAACCCTTGGCACAGAGGAACATCTCTCAGATGATGCACCCCCCTCTCCACGAACACTTCAAGCCATCCAGGCAGCTATGATGGACACCAGCTCTGATGATGACGAAATGGTCGGAAATGTAAGCAGAATAGCAAGTTGTCAAGAGGACAGTGGGGGTGTGTCCCCTCGCACTCTACAGGCCATTCAGAGGGCTATGATGGACAACAACCCAGTATCTGAAGACCACTACAAAGAGGATCCAGTTCGCCAACAGAGGAATGTCATCATCAGTAGCTCTGATGAAGACAACGATCAGGAAGAACACGCCGTGACCAATAGGAGGGAATCGACTGAAGCTCGAGAAGAAGGGGGAGGTGGGGTTTCTCCACGGACCTTAATGGCCATTCAGAGAGCCTTGGGGGAAAGTGAGCATCCTCTTGTCACGAAGCACGTGGACCGGATGGATCTCCTGACCAGCTCTGAAGGAGAGGAAATGGAAGAGATGGTTGGAACGAGGAGCAAGGCTTTCAGATCTGCTGCGTCCTCTGAAAGCAGAGAGCATGGAGAAGAGGAGCAGACTAGCAGTGTAAGAAGGGAACTACCCACGCTAGAGTCCAACGAGGAAGTTAAAGCCGACTGCAAGTCAGGCATGTCTCAAATCCACAGCCACGCTCTGCTTCAAGGTCAAAAAGGAATACAAGAAAGAGGTGGTGTTTCTGAGAATGTTTTGTTAGAGAAAGGGAGCGTGGAAGATGCTGATGGCCATAATTCTCCAGATATTAACATAAGTAAACAGAAAGAAGAGGATAATGCAAAGCTGATGATAAAAAGTGAAGATGAGGAGAGTAGCTCTGAAGGTACGAAAAACTAAATCACAACTCTAAGATACTCATGTTACTCACTTTTTCTAGGCAGTCCCATACAAATTTGTACATAAACTGAGTTTGTTGTTATGGATGCAAAACTTAAGCATCTTATATATGTTACAAAGGCTGGATCATGATTTCCACTACATACACGTAAATGATTAAGTCCAGCTTGATTTCGGTTGTTATGCTTGTTGTTTCTGACTTGTTGGATAAAGTAAAATTAAATAAAGAAATGAAGAATCAAAAGCCATAGTGTACTTATTCGTAAAAGTCTCCGTTTTACTCTGTTAAAGTGCATATTAGGTTTTGTCTTTCTTTCTCCTTACAGAGGCTTTCATAGAAGTCTCAGAAGGGGAAGAAGGATCTGAACTGAGCAGCTCCGCGTCCCGAGCAGAAGAGCCGCAGGTGAAGGGTGAGGAGCGTGTCGATAAAGAGGAGAGCCAAGAGGAAGATTCCAGCGAACCAAGTCCGCACGCGTCCTTAAAGCAGGGGACAGTGGAAGAGCAGGATACCGAGCCCACGCAAGAATCCAGACCTCCTCCGGCTCCCAGTGAATGGGACAACATCGACACGGTACGTCTGGTGCTCCGCGTCAGCCGTCGCGTTATTTGCCGCTAGTTCGTTCTGCCGCCTTCGTTTCCACGTGGTCTCCGTTCGTGTGTCCTGCAGGAGGAGCTGCTGCAGTTGGAGAAGGACCTGCAGGTGGAGCAGAGCAGCCTACAGGGGCAGCAACAACAACAGCAGCGCAGCGCTGCCACCGTTACGGGCCAGATGTACCAGGAGAGCCAGGTGAAGCTAAACCCTCACCTGGTTAGAGTGACAGCTAGCATGATTCTGCTAGCGTGATTCGGCTAGCGTGATTCGGCTTGCCTGATTCGGTTAATCTGATTCATCTGAAGCAATTTTTTATAATTAAAATGGGCAAGTTGTCGGAGGCACAATGCAACCTCACGTTTGTTTTGCATTTTTTTTACCCACAACTTTTAGTGCTTTTCCATGTCACGTGTATGAGCACAGGCGAGAGTCTGGCAGCCACAGCAGGCAGGAACTGAGTCCAGATTCATGTAAGCTGCCAGAAGGTTTGAGGCCATTACGCAGAGGGTCTAAACAGACGTGACATCAGCTCCTATATTTGACCCCTTAAACCCCACTAATGGCCCACTCGAGGAAACCGAGAGCCTTGTTTACTGCTCACCCCTGATATTTGCCCGTGTGGAGATTAGCTTAGGTACCAAGGAAAGAGATATTTTCAGTTCTAAGAGCGAAACATGTTGTGTTTGCGCATGTGCACGAGTTTTTGGTCAGCAGGGATGGGTCTTACCACCTAAACAGGTGCTAGTGGAGTCTAGACACGAGCTGACAGAATGTTAGTGAGCCTAGTTCTAAAAAGAGAAGCTGGCGGTGACGGTAAACAAACTGCTAGGTTTTTTTGTTGGTGGTAATCCTTAGGCTTTTTCATATGGGCATCTGTGCCTTTATTTGCTTCTTCATTTAAAATTGTTGTTTTTTTTTTTGTTGTTGTTGTTTTGGGGGTTTTTTGTTTTGTTTTTTTTTTGGTTGAGAACTCAAAAACTACGGGAAACCTAAATCTTCATGCACAAGACTGAATAATTGGTTTTCCAAAGTACGTAAACTTCACCAGGATTTCTCCTATTTGTGGATATTATATTTGCTATAAGTTTAGCATTACACAAGATTTTTTGGTATTTTCAATTATGTTCCTTGCGACTCTAACAGGTCTCTCTGTACAAGCATGCACTTGGTCTACGGGAACAGAATTTTGCAAGGGATAAAAGGATATACAGTATCAGTCAAAAGTTTCAAGACACCTGTGTTTTACTACATTTTAGATAATATTGAAGACATTATGAAACAAATATGGAAACATATAGATCCAAATATCATTAAGGCAATGAAAAGATTACAAAAAACATGCACGGCGAGCGTAGTTTCTCCAGACTCCAGCATTATTGGGTGTTTGCTGGGTTCAGGAGCTGTTGCAACAGTTTGGAGTTTCTCCAGACTCTGGCGTTAATGGCTGTTTGCTGGGTTCAGGAGCTGTTGCAACAGTTTGGAGTTTCTCCAGACTCTGGCGTTAACAGCTGTTTGCTTGGTTCAGGAGCTGTTGCAGATGTTTGGAGTTCCCTTCCTGGTGGCCCCCATGGAAGCCGAGGCCCAGTGCGCAGCCTTGGACCGCATGGAGCAGACGCACGGCACCATCACGGACGACAGCGACGTCTGGCTCTTCGGAGGACGGCACGTCTACAAGAACTTCTTCAGCCACAGTAAATACGTAGAGCACTACCAGTGTGTGGACATTCAGAACCAGCTAGGTGAGCGTCAGCTGTAAGACTCATGCACTTAAAGCACTGTTGTAGTGTTTATACAGATTTTTCCTGACAAAAATGTCATCTTCATTGACAGAATTGTTTATGAACGTGGTGATCATGGAAGATCAGATGGTTTTGCTGTTGTCATTTGATGGAAAAATGACCAATATTGTCTTCTTCTTGAAGGTTAAAGCGATCAGAGTCACATACTGTGGTGTTTACTGTAACATGAGTTGTGCTCCTGTAGGACTTGACAGGACCAAGCTGATCAACTTGGCGTACCTGCTGGGGAGTGACTACACAGAAGGCATCCCAGGGGTCGGATACGTCACAGGGATGGAGATACTGAACGAGTTCATTGGGCCCGGCTTGGAACCCCTCACTGAGTTAAGGTCAGTAACGTTGGTAAAATTTCACCCCATAAAATAAGAGAATATTTAGTTGTTAGTTTTGAAACATGAGACGTATGTTAGCTTAACTAGACCTCCGTTAGCTTAGCTTAGCTTAGCATTGTGTAAAAGCAGTTAGTAATCACTGGTTGAGTTTAATACAGGAAATAAAAACAAATTTGAAATGGATGGTTTTGAATTATTGCTGAAAACGATGTGCTGGTATCGTCAAACAGTAAATGGTGGAGTGAAGCTCAGGAAAACAAGAAACGGGTCACTGAATCTAAGGACACAAAAGTTAAGAAAAAACTGAGAAACTTGAAGCTGCATCCTGGGTTCCCCAACCCTGCTGTCGCTCAAGCGTACCTCCAGCCCTCTGTCGACCAATCGGAAGGCTCCTTTAGCTGGGGCCGACCACAGCTGGACCTTATCAAGGAATATCCTTTCAATGCAGCTTTGATAATAACTGTGGTAACGATTGCATGTTCTCTCTTCATTGTTCCCAGGTTATTTGTGTAAGCATGATGAGGTGAATATAGAGTATCATCAGTGAGAAAAGCTTCTTAACCAGTGCTTAAGTTTTGCTATAGCCGTTTTGGATGGAACAGCAAGAAGACCGAAGAGACTCTGCGACCAGTGCTTAAACAGCTCAACATTCATCAGGTAACGCAAATCTGAACCAGGAAAAGGAGTACCAGGTGGAGTACCAGGTGGAGGTGTCCTGGGAGCTGGTGAACTGGTGGGCACCGAGAACAGGGCCGAGCAACACTAGTATAGATGCCAGTTCATCTCAGCTCAGCTTCAAATTCAGGATGAACTTAGGAAAGTAAGCCTGCCAAATGGCAAAGAGAGATCAGATCTCAGATCAGCACTTCAGACCTGACTTAACGAATAGGTGTTTAATTATGCATGCCTAGTAGCTCACTAACAGCAGGTTTTACACCCCCCCCCCACCCCCCCAGACGCAGCTGCGCATCGACTCGTTCTTCCGTCTGGAGCAGCAGGAGAGGCAGGCCATTCGCAGCCAGCGCTTACGACGTGCCATCACCTGCCTCAAGAGGAAAGAGCGCGAGGGAGATGAGGAGGAAGACGAAGACGACTCCCCAGTCAAGAAAGGGAAAAAAGGGGTTGACCAAGAGGGGGGGAGAGACATTCCACCTGCCGAGCTGTTTGGAGGAGGTTTTATTGGCTCCAGCATCTGTGACAACAGTTTGGAAGAGGGGATAGGAAAGCCGGAATGTTCCAGAATGGTGGGCGGGGCTGTGGAAGAGAAGCAGCCTATAGCATCAAAGGACAAGTTCTCGAAGGCGGGGTCTGGTTTCAGCAGCAGTTCCAGCTCAGAGGATGAATGCAATCAAGGGTGGGGGGCTACCATGGTTACTGCACGCTCTGTGTTTGAGGGGAGAGGGAGAGGAAGAGGAAGAGGGAGAAGAGGGGGCAGGAGAGCAAAGACCCAGAAAAACATGTAGGGGAAAAAAATGATTTGGATGATATTCATGCATTTCTAAGAAGCAAATGTGACAACATGTGAAATGATGACCTAAGACGTGAAATGAAATTCAAAATTAAATGATGTGGTTAAAATTGTAATTCATTTTATTAGGTTTGTCTATAATTTAAAGCTACGTGACCATTTGTTTGTATGTGTTATATATATATATAGAAAATGTTTATAGCAAATAGTGTTACGTTACTTTTTTATTCCCATCACAGCCCTCCTTTGTCGTCAGTAGCATCATGTACAGCATAAAACATCACTGCATAGAAGTCCAGGTGTTTACTGTTACAGGACTTTAACACAGACAAGGGACCTCATTCTGGAAGACCCTTTCATTACGGGGCAATAGCCACATATATCAAAGCAAGTTAGGTTCACAAACCCCAATCTGCATCTTCCTTTTATGAGTGCACTGCTCCTTCAGAGAGAGAGAGAGAGAGAGAGAGAGATCTATTAAAAACCTGCATGAAGCCAAGCCATCTAAGGACATAATATCCCATCCAGTCCCAACTATGAGATTTAAAATCTCCTGCAGCCTGGATCAAACACTGAGCTATTGTCTCCAAAATCCAATCTGATATCCAGTTCCTATCTATGGCAACTATACATCATCTCTTTCTTACTGGAAGTGTTAATGTGGCAGATGTGTGTGAGATGCCTGTCATGACTGTGTTTAGCACTCAGCTCATATTTCTGTTCTCCAGTATCTAGAATACCCCTTTACTCTTGTTGACCCACTTCTCTGAAACTCCGCCCAGCTAGTCCAGCACTGGGATTTGGACAGGGGGAAGGAGCAGAAAGGTTTGAAGGCACCACGTTGAGACTGGTTTACCTCCCCAAACACATACAAGTCCACCATTCTACATGCAGTCATGGAGCAAGAGCCTGCAGAGAAGACTGAAAAGAAGGGTGGGTGAAAATGGAGATCCTGGTTTTTTGTGTGTTTTTTTTGTGATGATGCTGACTAAGGAAACGGTCAGCGTTGCATAGCATGTAATGTGATCTGATAATCAGCATTTCTCTTATGCCATGTGTGTTCCTGAAGGTGATCATCACAGATCATCTTATTCTGTGGGATGTGGGGGGTTTTCTACTGGTGTTTGGTGCCTGTAAATATCTATCAAAGCCATTAGCCAGTGGGTCTTTGTTCAGTCTTGTCAAAACACCGATAACATTGAAAGTCCTTGTCAGATTTTTGTCAGAGAACTGTGGATTAAAGCTGCGAAGTATGCATAGAATTAAAGAATTCATTTTGAGTATATAACTGATTTCTTCATACCTTTTTTAATGGTCCCACTGGAGTCTGTGAAGCTGTAATAACAGCGCGAGGGTTATATAGGGTTATATAGCCCCATGTCGGCACCTTTTTACTGGTTATGTAATACCACAGCTGTTCCTTGCCTAAAGAATCCAAGATGTCATGCTTTAATAATAGAACATAACAGAGGGCCCAATTTTTGTCGCTGCTCTGGATGCTTTATTTTTTCAAATCTACACCTTCTGTACATTTACATTTATACATATTTGCAGTTTATCATGAAATAATCATGAACTTTACCAAACTGATCAGGCGATGTAAACCAAACTGAGGTGATGCTGAAGTCTATGTGGCTTTTGTTCGACTTCAGATCACGGTTGAAGCATATTTCGTTTGTCGTGTCATTGTGGTCAATGCCACAGAAACTACTCCAGACGCTGAGCTGGCGACAGATATAATGAAGAGGCACTTCCTCCCCTCCCTCATCAGGACAGAGGCGTGGGAGGGCTACACCTTCGCTGACCTGGAAATTAAAATCAAAGAATCCACTGATTGTTATGGTGCTGTGCTGTGGCCTTCAGTAAGCCTCGGTTTCATGAACATTCAAAACCATTCAAACATTTCTTAAAGCAGTGATCATGATTATTTATTTAATGCTTTGTTGTTGTTGTTTTTAAAAGGCCATGGTGATGTGTCATTTCCTTGATACTCATCGTGACAAATATAACCTAGTGGATAAGAATATCATTGAGCTTGGAGCTGGAACTGGTCTCGTTACTATTGTGTGCAGCCTTCTGGGTGAGAATGACCATTTCACGTATTGATTTCAACATGTTGTTGGTTAATATGTTACTTGTCTCTTGCTGACTTGCTATCTAAGCTACCAGTGTGTAATTCATAACATACAGGAGCAAAGGTGACATCCACAGACCTCCCGGACATATTAGATAACCTGCGATACAACGTCAAACGTAACACCAGGGGACGCTGTCGCCATGAGCCCCACGTGACAGAGCTGAGCTGGGGCAGTCAGCTGGAGGAGCGTTTCCCCTGTGCCTCCTGTCACTACGACTACATCATGGCAGCCGATGTTGTGTACGCCCATCCTTACCTCAACGAGCTGATGGAGACGTTCGAGCACCTGTGCTCCGAGGACACCGTGATCCTTTGGGCAATGAGGTTCCGACTAGACCCAGAGAACAGCTTCGTGGATCGGTTTCGAACCCGCTTTCACCTGGAGGAGCTCTATGACCTGCCCAGCCTCCGGATCAAGTTGTTCAGGGCACAGAAGAAGCTCTCAGTCTCACACAGTCAGTCTGGAGCTGCTGCGTAAACATCAGGACGGTGTAGGATCTGGTGGGTGTGGGTGTGTGTTTGTGCTGTTTGGTTAAATTCATGTGTAACTTTCCTCAGAAGTTCCTCAGATGTTCCTCAGAAGGAATGGTGCTGACATTCCTGCATGTCTCACTTCAATGAAAACATCTCATAAACTGACGTTTATAGCTATATTTTTCAGACAACCTTGAAAAACAAAATATCAATTTATCATTTAATTTGTAAGTCAACAGTCATAATTAAAATATGATACAGCTGAAAGTGTTTTGCTTAAGTACTAATGCAATTAAATCCTTTAATTAATCATGATTAATTATTTTTTTAACTATTTTTTTACATCTATAATAAGCTTTGTAGTGTTAGCTCTCTTCCACAGCTTCCTTTACTATGGCAACCATGAAACACATGGTTGGAGTTGTCATGGCACCCAGAGCTCAGTGGCCAGTGTTCCTTGCATGAGCATTCCAACTGTGAACTGCATTTATAGCTGGTGAGGAGAAAACTGTCCGTGACTATAGGCAGTCTGTGAGTAAACTGAATGAAAGCTGTCAGCTTCCCATCTACCTCCCAGCATTGTTTTATAAGGGAACATAGTGTAGCTCTCTGAGAAAGAAAATAAACGTAAACAAATGCAGCATTTTAAAGTTGCTTTTGAATACTGTAAAGGCTTTCTGTTTATAAACTGCTCATCCCACACACTTCTTTTAATGGATAAAGTTGCATTTAGTGATTTGGTAAAACTGGCAAAATTATATATATATATATATAACCACCATGAAGGCAGTGCCAACTAGTACATTCTCTAGGACAAGACCAGCTCACCCACTAGCACATCATACGTGCGCGGCGTGCTCTCTGAGTACTGACCAATCACATCATCTTTTTTCCTAATATGCACTTCATGCGTTGTTTTCAATGTGACACCTGAACTTTCTACGCGACATTCTTGCTTATTTTAGTGATTTAATTGCACGGTGGTCCTGTTGGGGGTTCTCTGGTTGCAGCAATATGTTTCGGAAAATGGAAACGTCTTGAGCGAAAAGTAAAACCACAAGATGACACCGAATTAATCGAAATCGTTACCCGAGGACTGCCAACCAAATTATAAAATGAGAGCGCAAATGTCATCAGGCTTATATCAGAGAAACAGTACACCAAATATGTTTAAACCATAATGCCGATACGTCTTGTGATATTTAACACCCATGCGCTTTGCTAACGCGGCCATGAAACCTTTTGTGAACCTCTTACTTTCAATCCCAAAGTTATTTTCGATGAATGCGCGTGCCCGAGGACTGGCTTTCTTAAAGGGAACGCACATTTGAGAGGCAGATGAACTGAATGTAACACCGGGTCCGCATCCGAGAGCCCAACATTTTTTCGTTTATACCTGTCTGTGAGATGAGCTCAAACTAATCCCAACTCGATACCTTTTGGCATGCAGAACCGTTTGTTTAAGCAGCATATTGTCGTTATGTTTGACCACATTACATCACACAAAGGGTACTTACTTACTTCACGTTCAACACTGGTTGGATGAGTCTTAAAAAATATTTTGTAGTACGTAACCACTGAGTTCACAAGCACACTCACATAATCTGTTGTAGAAAATCATTAGCTACATTTAATGAATTCCCCAGAGGGGTTGTGTGTTAGGTTTCGTGTTTAGTTGTGGTACATTGCCATATTTAGCCTTTATAAAAGTCTTAAGCATCAGCTGAATAATATTAGCCCCGGTGGTCTGGACACACGTTATATAGACACAAGCAAAAGGATCCTGGTGATTTAGTGAGGAGATACGTGATACAGGCTTCATAAGGGCCAACAAAATTCTGCCTGTTGCATTACATAAGCACAGAGACACAAACATACTCAGACATGGAGAACTCAGAATTTCTGTAACATTATGCAAGAAATGCGTATTTGTGTTAAAAAAAAAAATTGCGGTTTTTGGCCAAAACGGCTAAAAGAGTGGCTAAACGTGAAGTCATATTTGGCAAATAAACAAACTGCTGGGTGGTTAAAGTGATATATTTTTGGGGTTAGATAATGATAAGGGAAACAGGAGAGGATACAGAGAGAATTCAGATCAGGAGGCCAACTGGTCTCAGGGTTACACAGGATTTCCAAATGGTATGAAGGCATGCGATGCATGTTTGGTATTGGATTTCCCTGCTGCAGGATCCATTAAGTACACAACAATAGTTCTATAGATAGAAACAAACACAAAAAGGAATAAAGTATGAAACACACATTGCCTTTCATATAGAAATACTGCACGTTCCAATAAGCAGAACTGTTCCAACCACCAAAACAAAGATGAATCAAAGCAATTGCTCTTTCAGATCTGGGACAAAACCAGATTTGGTCTGAAAAGACCAAACATCTGTCCAAATGGTGACTTGATTACGTCACTATGTATTCGCTATCCAGCTCATCCGTGAAACCCTGAAATGCGAAGATTTCCACCAAAACAACGTGCCTGTGCAGCGTTCACTGCTCATGTGTCTGTTTAATGTTCTTTCAAGTGGCTGTGATATCTGATGACAACAAAAAACAATGTAACTTTATAGTTCTCCAAATTTATAGTCCGCATGTTGTATACGTTGAATTACTATTCTGTAATATATAAATGAAATACCCAGTATTTCGTCAAGCTTAACAAGTGGAATAAAACTGGAGCTGCTATCTCAATCACATTACATAATACAAATGACATGAAGTCAGATTTCCATGTCATGCTGATTTAGTGTCATCATCCTTGAACCAAGATAATGTTTATCATCATAGTCATATAAGTGCCAACACACTTTCCTCAAATAGCACTCCCCTCTTCGTAATCCCTCACTGTCTTTTTCTCTATATTTGTGTGGATGTCTGTGCAGGACCCTGCTTGCTATATCCCTTTCTAAATTGGAGGCAGACTCCGTGCGATGTTGGGAGTGTCCTGGTCCGATTCCGTTCCCCTATAGGTCTGTCTTTGACAAAACTGAAGATGCAGCTCAGAGCTCCTGGATACGTTAGGACGTGCTGGACTGAAGGTTTGTGCAGTGCTTATCTTAAGAGATTCCAGTGGGGGCTTCCTCTCCTTGGGGCATTTGTTTTAAAACTTTAGTTCATGAGCTTGAGGTTTTTCCAGCACTACACTAACAATCCAAGCTAAGGCTTCACTCTTGAAAATGTTTAATATTTGCAGAGAGTAAGCAAAATCTGGGACTAAAACTTTTTAAAATGAGTTGTTTTTATTAACAATGTTTTACTTGCATATATCATTGTCTTCAGCTATTATAAGTATTACCCTTTTTAATAAATAGCTTTTTTATGTATAGAAAAGGGCATCATACAGCTAACCAGAAGAGTGTGTGCTTATCACAGTGTGAAGGACCACAGTCTAAATAATGTGATTGTTCTCACACCTGTTTGGTTAAATATTATGTTCTACCAGTGTGACGACATTTGTGTATGTGAGCACAGAGAAGGCTGCAAATTTCACAGTGAAAGACAGACAGCATGGGAATAGAGGATGAATATGACAAGAAAAATGGTTGGTACATTCAGAGAGTTGGAGCAAAATTCGCAGACTCAATTAAATAGCATTAACATATGAATAGCTGTGAAAGATAAGACTGTACAAAAACGTAAGGCATTGTACATGAACACTTTTTTATATTTGAAGGATCAGATCATGCCACATTGGTGCATCAGAAAGCCTGGGAGCCAAGTGTCTATTTCACAGCAGCCAAGGAGATTTACTACTATGCCGGTCATGAAATCAGTATCTTGGAATCACAAGACTCTTATGGTTCCATCGTATGGCCAGCAGTGAGTACACTGTACTATATCCATGCCTGTTTACAGTTTGGGGTTTTCTCTGCTCTTTACAAACCCAGCTTACCTCATGAAAGACTTAACTGGAACAAAAACAACAGAAAGTAAATCAAATAATCTGGAACAAGATATAAAAATGTTATGTGTGAGGTTCTTGCGCAAAAAGAATGCTCATTCTGTCCTGATTCAATTCATTTGCCCTCTGTCAGCTGGAACAATATCAACCAGTATCCATCAAGTTGTCCTGATTCAATCCTGATTCAATCCATTCTAACAAAGCTGGCTAATAACTGCCAGACAGTTTATGATTGTAGCTTTTTTTCAAACCATGTGCAGGCACTGGCCCTCTGTCAGTATCTTGACACTAATCGAGGGACAGTTAATCTGCTGGATAAAACAGTGTTAGAAATTGGAGCTGGTACCGGCCTAGTATCGATCGTGGCCAGCCTATTAGGTAAGTACATCTCATTTGCATACCAGGTCATCACTATTGTAAATAAATATGTTTGTGTATTTGAGCAATGTTTGTTTATGTGATTATCATGACCAGTGAGTTATCCACAGGTGCTTGGGTAACAGCTGGTGACCTTCCTGATGTCATGTCAAATCTGAGAAGGAACTTGTCCAGAAACACGAGGGGTCGTTGTAGATATACACCTCAAGTAGTGGAGCTCTCTTGGGGTTATGAAATGGAACAAAGTTTTCCTCGCTCTAGTAATCGATACGATTATGTTTTGGCTGCTGACGTGGTATACCACCATGACTTCTTAGCCGAACTATTCGTGACCATGCGCCATTTCTGCCAGCCGGGTACGACTATAATCTGGGCAAATAAAATCAGATTCGGATCAGATCTGGTTTTTATTGAGAAGTTTAAGAACGCTTTCCACACAGTGTTGCTTGCAGATACGGGTGAGGTTCAAATTTACTCAGCCACCACAAAGGACTTTGATGAAGAGAAGATCCCAGTGATGATTTCAGAAGAGACACCGGAGCAGAAGCAGAAGAACAGCAAGGAGAGAGGGACGAATTCTGAAGAGGGGGATATTAGTGTCATCTGCAAGGATAAGAAACAGGATCAGAATCCTGAGGAAGCTGAAGTAAAATCACAGTGCAGGGCAAATTTAGAGGCATGGCAAAAGGAAGCAGAGATGTTTGAGAAGAGTAAAAATATAAAAGACGAAGAATATGAAGAATGGAAATTAGATGAAAATGCACCTGCTGAAGACAATCCGCTGGCTGGAAGAAATGAACAAACAGCTTGGGCAAAGAACAAATGTATTGAAGGGTCTGGAGGAACAAATGATATGAACTGTCAGGGTCAAGAAAAAATCAAAGATGGGGTTGGCATTCAGAACTGTACCGAGTCTTCTACTGAAACCAACGTGGTGAAAAAGTTTGGTCAGTATATCTAATAATGATGACATAACATTAAGCAATATGCTCTTAATTACTCTTATATCCATAAAAACCTATTATTATTAATTATATGGTTTTATTTACATTACATATATTTTTTTTTTTCAACAGAATGTATCGACTCTGAGAGCAATGCGCAGTTGGTTTTCCAGAGAACCTGGGTGCCTAGTGTGTATTATAAACTACAAAAAGAAATTCACTACTTTATGGGTCACAAAATCAGTATTGAAGAATCTATTGATTCCTATGGAGGAATGATATGGCCTGCGGTGAGTTCTCTCAAACAAAAATGAACACAACCTCCAGCTCAGCTATCTGTGAATGCTCAGACTTAGGAATAATCAAAATAATTCCCAAAGTTAATACATATGCATATTAATACATATCTTCTATGTGCAGGCAGTGGCTTTATGTAAGTTCCTAGAAACACCAGCAGGTCAACAGCAGATTCACCTACTTGACAGGGAAACTCTGGAGCTGGGTGCAGGAACTGGATTGCTGTCAATAGTAGCTACATTGTTGGGTAGGTCATACTATACTATTCAGGACTAAAAAATGCCTAACCTATACTAAGAATTGTAATTGCTTTTTAGGGGCTAAATTAACAGCTACAGATTTACCAGAAATCTTGGGTAATCTGAGGTGTAACCTGAATCGGAACACAAGAGGTCATCGAAAGCATGAGCCTCGAGTGGCAGCACTATCCTGGGGTCATGACCTTGAGGAGACCTTCCCTCTCTCCAAGTATCATTATGATTATGTGTTGGCGGCCGACGTGGTCTACCACCATGATTACTTAGCTGAGCTATTGGATACAATGCGCTATTTCTGTCAGCCCGGCACAAACCTGATCTGGGCCAACAAGGTGCGCTACCCATCTGACCTGGTCTTCATTGAGAACTTCCAGAAAGCTTTCCATCACACGCTGATAGCAGAGTTTGATGAGGTGAAGATTTACTTGGCAACCTACAGGGAAGCAGATGAGGAAGACAAATGTCTGAAAGGTATAAACAAAGAAGAAAATATTTACAGGAATAAAGAAATGAGAAACAATACACAGCAAAGTGAGGTGGAAAAACTCCTGAAAAAACAGGAAAACACAGAAGCAAGGCCAGGGAGTGACAGAGAAGGGATCACTGTAGATAAACACCAAACAGGAGAGGAAACCCAAACAGAACCAGACTGCAACAACAGCTGTAGAAAGTGGAAAATACAAGCTGATGCGCAGGAGAGACAAACTGAGGAACCTGTGATGCAACAAAAAAAACTAAATGAAGGACATTGCATAAAGGAAGGCAAATACACTGGAGAAAAGGAAACAGAACCTGAAAATGTTGAGAGAGATGAAGATTCCCCAGGATGTAGTGAATCCAAATGGACTTCTAGTGCTCGTACAGAACAAAGAACAATGGGTCAGTATTATTACAATTAAAGTGCCAATCACTACTACTTGTTGTGTATATTTGTTATTGTTTGTGTTGTATATGTTTATTTGTGTGTTTTCTTAACTAACGCAGAGTGCTTGGAGAACAATGGACAGGTGGCCAATCAGAGAACTTGGGAACCTAGTGTCTACTACACACCTAACAAAGAGATCCACTACTTCATGGATCACAGGATCAGCATAGAAGAATCCTATGATTCCTATGGTGCCACAATATGGCCAGCAGTAAGTTTTAACTGAGACCGAGAAAACAATGGATGAAATTCTATCTAAAAATTATATTCATTTGGTCAGTTTTTGCTTAAGACTTGTATTCAGCAGATGCCAGTTTATCTGACAGAAAGAATGTCCATGTAACCATAGTGATAATAGCAATCATGAATCCTGACTCAAGTTGTTTCCTTTTTTTAAAGGCTATAGCCCTTTGTAAGTTCTTGGAAACACCAGCCGGTCAACAGCACATTAATCTATTTGATAAGTCAGTTCTGGAGATTGGAGCAGGCCCTGGTCTTGTCTCAGCTGTGGCCACTTTGCTTGGTAGGTTCTACTATGTTTGGACAGTTATTCAAGCATTTGATGCAGACCACTGCATCTTTTCATTCTGAAATTGTTTACCTTGTCCTGTAGGTGCCAAATTAACAGCAACAGATCTGCCAGAAATCTTGAGCAATTTGAGATGTAATCTAAATCGGAACACCAGATGGCTCAGGAGACATGAACCTCAAGTGATGGAACTATCCTGGGGGCACAGGTTAGAGGAAACCTTCCCACATGCCATATATCACTATGACTATGTGTTGGCAACTGATGTGGTGTATCACCATGACTTCTTAGCTGAACTTCTAGACACAATGTATCATTTCTGTCAGCCTGGCACATCTCTCATCTGGGCCAATAAGATACGTTATCCATCTGACTTGATCTTTATTGAAAACTTCAAGAAAATGTTCCATACCACCCTGATAGCAGAGCTGGATGAGGTAAAGATTTATAGAGCCACGCACAAGCCTTCAGAAGAGAACACTGCGATAAGCTGGAGAAAAAAAGAAGAGGAAGAAACTGAACATAACGAAGAACCGGAAGGATGGAAAAGGCAAAAGGAGAAATACTCGGCTGAGCTTTGGGAGAATGATCATACGAGGTGCAAAGACAACAAGCTGAAAAAACAGGTCATTACAGAAGCAAAAGAGGAGTGTAAGAGAAGGGAAAGAAACAACATGGACTCAACCAGGGAGGAGGTTAAGAGCAAAGAGAAAGAAAAATTATCTAAAGAGGAGGGTGCAGATAGAGGAGAGGAGAGACAGACTAACACAAAAGATACAACTGAAGGAAAAGATGAGGAAGTGGTCATTTCCACAAGAACAAAGACAGACCATCATGGAGAACTTCAAGACTCTAACAAGCCCCAACCTACTGCTGGTACTAAAGTACAAGATAATTCATATCTGTTTGAATATTTATAGGTATTATTACAGGTGTTCTCAAAAGCAAACTTCCTAATAGTCATGTCTTAACTCTTGCAGGTGAAACAGAAAAGTCTGAAACAGATAAAGAATTTAATTGTCAGAGGGTCTGTTGCAAGCTGAACAAAGACATTCATTATTTTGTAAATCACGAAATCACTATTGATTCTTATGAGGCCACAATATGGCCAGCGGTAAGTTAACATAAAAAAGCTCCAATCTGAATACTCACAAAATAGTTAAGGAAATGCATTTATTGTTGATTTAAACCAGTATATTCCAAAGAACATCAATATTCTCTGCATTGATGAATATGCTTTCATTCCTGCAGACTCTGGTTCTTTGTCGATTTTTAGAAACAGCAGCTCAACACATCAAGCTACTGGATAAATCAGTCTTGGAACTTGGCTCGGCCACTGGACTTGTTTCAATTGTAGCTGCTATACTTGGTGAGTCTCTGTACAGTAACACTGCTTTCAGTGGAGATCAAAACCAGTGTCACTTTGATAATATGTGCAATTGTCTATAGGTGCCAGAGTAACAGCAACAGATCAGCCAGAAGTCTTGGGTTGTTTGAGAAATAACTTGAATCAGAACACCAAGAGTAACCTGCGATATAAACCTCAGGTAGAAGCATTATGTTGGGGACGCAAGTTAGAGGAAACTTTCCCCACTTCCACACACCATTATGACTATATACTAGCAGCTGATGTGGTCTACTATCATGACTTCCTGGATGAGCTGCTGGTTACTATGCATCATTTCTGCCAATCAGGTACAACCCTGATTTGGGCTAACAAGGTCCGTTACCCATCCGATCTGGTCTTCACCGAGAACTTTCAGAAAGCTTTTAACACGTCATTAATAGCCGATACAGATGAAGTGAAAATCTATTCAGCCACCTCCAAAGAAGGTGAAGCTGGAAACGACACTGAAGTGACTTTTAATGAAGAAAAAGGGTAAACCAAACCCTAATAAAACTGCACTCAGACTCTTACGGTAAGAAGTGGGGAGGAAAGAACCTGGATGATCATATTATTTCACAGTCCGCAAAGATTACACGAGATTTTACGAAACGAGAAGATGCCATGAGGAACGGAAGCAATAAAGCAAGGCCTAATACAAAGGAGAAGATGGGTGAGGAGCTCCATGAAGAGGCTGAAGAGAATGGAATAGAGGATAAAAAGATTTTAAGAAAATGGAAAAATAAAGAGAAGGGGGCAGAGGAAAAACTGGGAAAGATGGAACGACACGGGCCGCCGGTCCGACCTCTCAGACGGTGCCGTGCACCATCTCTGCCACCCAGGCACAACGCTGATCTGGGCCAACCGGGTGCAGATGCACAGAGCTGTCTCTGGTTGAAAGGTTCAGTTGAGCCTTTAACACCACTCTGCTGGCAGAGACTGGGCTGGTGAAGATCTATAAGGCAAAGACTCGTCGCCCGCTCTGAGCTGAGCGAGCGGAAAGCTACGTTGGACACTGGGACTTTAGATAAATAGATTTTACTGTGATCAAGAAATATTATATTTGCACATATCAGTATACTACTAATACATTGATTTCTTTTAAAAGCATTCCTTAATTTTAATTCTTTAAATGTCATTAAACTCAGTTCTGAAAGCTGTACAAGAGTTTATTTTACTAATTGCAGTATGGGCCTCAAACACGCAGTTTCAGATAGTTTTATTCAGAATAATTTCCATCATAGCACATAATTCCCAACATTTATCAGAGCACAACATCCCAACCGCGATAACAAAATAACTCATTAACTTTCCATAATTCTCTTTTGAGGAATAATGGTTATAAAATAATACTAGCACATACAATAGGCTTCAAATTAAAATTACTTTTTAAAATATTGGCATTACCTAGTTTCTGCTTTAAACTTTATAAATACAAGACATCCATAAATATATCCTAAGGTCTTTGACACAGCAACCAGGCGATACGAGGCCCCTGCAAAACCCCAGAGGTGGGTGGCGTTCGCAGATCGAGAAGTTCTTAAGGCCTTTATTAAAAAAAGATGGTTGGCAAAATCATGCCAGCCCTGAATGCCATTCCGAACTGAAAAAAAGAATCGGAGTGAACGAGGACCGAATTGAAGGCAAAAGGGGAGGGGAAAAAAAAAAAAAAAAGAATCCTAGTAGCATATACCTGGAAGCCAACAACCTGGATCAGGAATAGGGAGATATTTAGACCATTTCATGTGAAATGTTCTCTGTGGTTTTGCGAGCACTGCTGAGGACTAGAGCCCACTGCCTTAAGGAAACCTTAGAGAGACTTCCTAACTCCATATGAGCTTTTCCCATTCAATGTTCACAGGGACCACAATGTATAAACTTGCATATCTTTCAAGAGGCATATCTTTAGCATTAAGCTCCGCTAACAATTACCAGACAGACACTCCATCAACTCTCAGCTGTGAAGCTACCAAGCCAAACAAAACAGAGGGGAGAAACCCGACGCTAGAACGCAGAGGTATTGAACTCTAGAACCGTCCTGAATTCTGAGATTTCTGGTAGTTAATTAACATTTAGGTACTCAAATCCCAACCCCAGAGACTTTGGTACTACAGGTTCTCTGTCCTCCCATTAACTGTGAGTCAGATGGGACACATGGCCAGCCAGTTATATGGAGGACCAGTTTCCCAAAACCTAGCCCTAACAGTAGAAAAATTAAATAAATAAAATAAAAATTCAAATGTTGCTTCACCATCTGCACTGCAATATAGTCAAAAACTACGATTAATCAGTGTTTGGGAAACCAGCACTAACTGTTCTACTAACTACCGGAACTTGGATCTGAAGTGAATTTCTTCTGCTACACTGAATAACTACTGCATCAACACAAGCTGGATGCCCCAAGAGTTGGATAAAAATCTGGTTTACAATATTTGAAAACTGAGGGTAACTATAATAAAGTTGATTGCTTTCTTAAACTAGAGTCAAAGTTGTCTTACGAGCTCACAATTATAGGTTCTTGGTGCTTAACCAGAAGTGAGGCATCACAGAGAGAGACGCTGTGGCCAGTCAGTTACCTTCCAACAGTAATGGTGTTTCAGAAAGCTGTGTGGTACTGCTGCAGGACCACAGAGCAGCCGACCATTGGAATATAAAGTATTCTAACTTTGTATGCAAAAAAACCCCAAACAAAACAAAAACAAATTTACACAAACACCCAAAAACTCAAAACAAAAAAAAACACCCCCAACAAACTTGCACAAAGACAAAGATATACTTGGTACTTCAACTCATAAAAAGGCAAGACGTGGGCCTCCCTTTGGTAGCACAAAAGCCCCGTCCAAAAGATCCTTGATACATGTGACTGAAGGATATGAGCTTTCAGGCCACAGTGGCCTTTCATCTTTATAAAACATGCATACATTGTACATATACTGTATACCAGGGAAAGTTAGGCATATTAATATCTATATTGCCTTGATATAACTGTGTGCATTATGATATTTGTTTCTACATTTCAACGTGTCAGTTCCCTCAGAAGAGGACATTCGAATTCTTGCTTTATCCCAGATGAAAAGCAACACAGTTGGCACTCTGAATTCCAGTAGCTCTGGAATCACAAGCAGCTCAAGCTCTCCTAAAGTACGGTAGCTGAGAGGGGAAAAAGGTCTATAAAAACAGAAGTTCCAGCCTTAGCAAACGCGTCGCGACGTCGGATACGAATCAGGTTTCAGCCAGGATCTAGCCAGGTTCCGACCGCAGACAGTGTGCAACAGAGTGAGCCTGCACAGCAGCATGTGGTCGTGGGGATGGGGGGCGTGTGGAAGTGTCTGGTACAATACTAAAACATGGAGCTCCACAGTCCCAGGGTATGCTGGGACGAATGCACCTCGACAGGGTGGAGAGTCGCTGGGATGTAGCTGTCGAACACAGCTCTGCATTCACAGCCCCACGGGATCCTCGGGGGCGGAGCCATGGGCGTCCTGTGGAAAGCAGGCTGGTGGCAGAGGATCTGAGGCTTTAGAAAGGGGTGTAATCACAGGGGTAGAGGATGGGCAGCCAGTTCTCAGTGTAGGAGGAGCAGTGTGCCCAGCTGAGAGACTTCATCAGCTGTGTACGTACACACACACACACACACACACACACACACGAGAGAGAGAGACAGGTACACACACACACTTAGCATTCAAATCTTTTCATACGTGCCCGGTTTCTGCTTTCAAAGACGCTGAATCATACATGCTACACCTCATTTTGCAAAGTGGTTCTACAGACAACCATCATTAAAAACACACAGGAGATCCACATGTGCTGCTGTACCTGGATGCAGTTCTTCCAGTTCTCTTTCCCTGGCTTGTCCTCCCCTAGTTTAAGTGCAAACTTCAAGGCTCTTCCGTACATTTTATTTGCTAAGGCATGTTTGTAGGAAAACGTCAAGACCTGCCAATGCAGAATAAGATGCAGAAGATTCCTCAGTAAGTCACTTTGTTTATGGTGTGTAGCAAAAAGTACATGAAAATCTCAGATGAGTTTTTCAGAAGCCCTTATGATTACTGTACGACAATGTCCCAGTCTGGACAGGCATACCTTCGAGTCGCTGAGTTCGGCCCACTTCTGCACCTCCCAGAAAGTGTCGGTCAGCGTCTTAGCCACGCCTTGGGGGTCTTCGTCGGAGCTGCCCACCTCGCTCGCCCTCGCCCCCTCCTGGTCTGGAGGCTGCAGGAGCTGATCGGCCAGAGCGCAGCCCTTCCGGCACAGAGCGTCCAACAGTGACGACTTCTGTTTCTCCATATCGCTGCAAAGCGGGAGTCAGACGGAACAGTCGGTGTGTGTGTGTGTGTGCGCGCGCGCGTGTGCCAGGACGCTGTAAGAAACACAAGTCTTCCACTCTTGCAATACTCTTAAATCCCAGAAGGCGTGGCGAGACGTCATGTCTCAGGAACCGTTGTACCGTACCTCTTTATGGAGGCCGCGTCTGGACGAGGGTCTGCCTTCATGGTGAAGTACACGGCCAGGGCAGTCTGGTCGATGTGAGAGATCACGGTGTCTGCTGCTGCAATGATGTCTCCCAGCCGCTTCAACCGTTCCTGCATGGGGTAACAGACAACGTGGGTAGTGGGTGTGTGTGCATTTATGCATTTGTATACATGCATGTAAAGGAGGGGGGGGGGGGGGGGGAAAAATCACAC
>JAOXYF010000014.1:7540286-7554892 GCA_028565775.1 Sternarchorhynchus goeldii | reverse complement strand
CCCCCCCCCCCCCCCCCCCCCCCCCCCCCCCCCCCCCCCCCCCCCCCCCCCCCCCCCCCCCCCCCCCCCCCCAAATCAGTACCACATTAGCAAGTCATAAGACCACAACAATAGTGTGTGAGTCAAAACATGAGAATTCTATAGACCAAGGCAAAGTAGCTAAACACGAACTGAGAGAATTCTGTTAGTCAAGCAGATCTAGCCACACGGTGTTTGCAGTGAAAATGCTACACAAATCCCAAGTAGAACCAAGCCTCTCTAGACCATAAAGAAATATGAAAGGGGTGGGTAATACAAAAAATATATATATAAATAAATAAATCCACTGCAGCAGAAAAATGCCATTTCCCTCTTGCGGAGTGCATGAAGCTATAATGGACAGGCGACTGCTCTCCAGCCTAGCCAGCCTGCCACTGCGATAAGCTGGGGATGTACAGACCCCCCCCCCCCCAAACACACACACACACACACACACACACACACACACACACACACACACACACACACACACACACACCTTCTCTGAATCAAGTTGATGCAGTCGCTGGACATGGAGAGGGAGATAATTAGCGAAGTTCTCCTTCAGCTCATCGTATAAAGTACTATTGTCCAGTCTGGCAGGAGGCAGAGACGGGGGGGAGAAATCGAGGTCACAAAACAGGAGCTCAGAAGGTTTCACTGGCACACAGACACTCGTTCATATAGCAGGCCTGCGAAGTGTGGACTGACTTGGTCATCCACTGGATCTTCAGGTCTCTGAGGGCTTCTGTGAACTCCTCCTTCACGTCCTTCTCTCCATCCTTCTCCTTCTCTTTCCCGCCGTTCTTCGTTTTGTTGGGGGCAGAGATGAGGTGGTACAAGACCGGCACCACATCCTGAAGATGAAGCACAAAACAGGCAAAGGTTAAGCTACCAGCTTCGAGCTAACAGCAACTGTGTTAACCATGAGCCTCAGTTCCATGGCATCCTGTCCATCAAAGAAAATACATTTTTAAAAAACACACACCACCTTGAATGGTTTGATCAACTGTTGTAGATGTAAATCCAGTAACTTTAGGTAACAGCTTTTGCACATATTTAATCAGTCCTGTATGATACGCATTTTGAAACACCAGAGACTTAATGGCTGCCCTGACAACTATGGTCAGGATATAATGTCTGGGTATGACTTTAGTGTATTAGAAGTCAAACCCGGAAGAAATGTTGAGATTTTAACAAATACCGAGCAGTAATGTGACCTCATCAGCAACAGACATGAACGTTCGTATTCCTGTGAAACGTTTACTCATTTTTCAGCTTTGAACATTGCATGGAACAGAACTCCAAGCCCATTCAGTACCTTTTTAAATTTCCCTTGTCGTTTGGCTGAGGCTTGGCCCTGGTGGTCAGAATAACACACAATGAGGGAGAGAAGAGAAGAGAAAACAGGCACACACTTGGATACTCTCTCTCTTTCCCTTCAGCTTTTCTGCATTTGACTCATTAAACCTTTCTACCCGTTTTCTTAGTGAAACCCTCTTTCGGACTCATTTTCTCAGGCCTCTTTATAACTGTCAGCAGTGAAGTAACAGTAATGAAAACAGACAGAACCAGCAGAGACCAGATGTGCTCAGAGCAGAACTCCAACTGTGCAATTAGGCAGGTGGGAAGGCGCTGGTTAGATATAGAATTTCTAGATCGGACTCAGCCTTGAGCGTTAAGAGGTTTCGTTAACAAGCCCAATTTCTGTGCTCTGCTGATTCTTGATTTGATGCTGCCTAATTTTGCATGGCTTTGTCGGATCTGTAAATTGCACATCAACACAGCCAATACTCGAGCAAAGGCGAGATCTGCAACGCTCATCTACCAATCAGAAACTCCCATAGAGTGAGAACAAGACCATTAACTCCCAACAGGACGAAGTGAGTGCCAAAGCGACATGCAAAACAAGGACAGCTCCTGATTGGGCCAGACATGTGATGGGCAGGACTCAGTGGCTGCACAGGCCATAGAGAAGACCGACGGCAAACAAGACCACTCACTGCTTTTTTCCCGTACTCGCTCTTGGGCACAACCAGGGAGCCTGTCATGTAGCACCCAGGAGCTGTACCTTTAGGGATCCTAAAAAGATAAAAGAGAACGTAATCAATGATCAAAACAGCAGATTTATTTACCGACACCCCCCTCCTCCACACGCACACAAACAAACAAACAGTTGCCCGGGGGACGGTGAGGCGAGCTGCACTCACTTGTCGTCGGGCAGGGAGGTGACATAGAAGGGCTGCGAGGTGCCAGGCGGGAGCGTGAGGGAGTTGGCTTTCTTCTTGGCCAACATGGCGGAGCGGTGCGTGTCGTAGACGTCCAGGCTGAGCGTGGTGGAGAGGCGGTGGGACACGGCGAACGGCAGGTCCTTCAGCCGCTCCAGCTCCGCCTGCTGCTCATGACGCACCTGCAGGCGCACCGTGTAGTCGCCCTTCTCCAGCTTCAGCGAGTACTGGGGAGGACCAGGGCTGGACGTCAGGCCACAACCGGAGACTTACTGTGGGAGGGGTGTTGCTAAGGCCTGTTGCCTGGGGGTTGGGCGGGGCTTGCTAGGTTAAGCGAGCATTCTTGTGCTGCTGAGAGAGTGCTACCTGGTGAGGGTAGGCGTCTCCAGAGCCCATCAGCCTCTTGTTCTGATCGAAGAGCAGCCAGAGCTGACTGTCAAACTCCGACTCGTAGAGCAGCTCACAGAGCAGCGGGCAGCTGGGGGTCACCTCACCACTTTTAGGCTTCAGAACCAAGAGCGACAAAATCAGTAGAGAGACGCACCCGCCTTCGTCATCTCCCAGTAGACACGTAAAACTGAGATTTGCGTGAGCATGGAGTTGTGTGTGTACCTGATGAAAAGTGTAAGTGAGGACGATCTCGTAAAGCTGCCTGTTGTTAGGCAGGACGTCTCTGGGTCCTAGTGCCTTCACTTTCGAGCTAATTGGCCTGGGAGGAAACCACGCATGCACGAGAGGTTAGCTGTGAATATTTGATGAGTTTGCCATCACTCCCCGGGAGACACCCCCCCCCCCCCGGACCATGAAGCATCCGGAGAGTGAGCGCGTTTTACACCACCTGCACCAAGCTACGCCCCCCTGGCATGCTTCACCCTTCTGGTAAACAAGTCTTCCACCCGTGTGGAAGCAAGTTCAGCATGCGCTCAAAGAACAAGAGCCTTGCTCAGACCTTCAAAGGAAAAACACCACATAGACTTCTGTTACCTGAGGGGCTGTACCCAATTCTTCAGGGTGATGGTTGGAGACACTTCCTCATATCGGAGAGGAGATGATACTTCAAAACTAGATATGCCCTCTGACGCATGCTGCCAGAAAAGGAAGAGGAAAGAAAACAAACAAAAAAAAACAAAAACACCCATAAAACTTGGGATGGGGTAACAGGAAGCCCACACCAATGATCAGTCCCAGCACTGTCTGGGTCTTCCTTGAAAGCCACCAAGGCTTCCAAGAGAGGTTAGTGCACCATGTTACTGAAGACTCTTAGGTGTGAAACCAGGACATGGTGACTGTCAGTTCTGATACTCACGATATGAAACGGAGAGGGGGAGGACTGGAGCCCATGGAAGGAGATGGTGTAACCTATAACGACATCACCAAGACTGGCCCACCAACGCGCAACACACACCTCTACTGTCCGACCAGGCTAGCAACAAGAATGCACACACACACACACACACACACACACACACACACACACACACACACACACACACACACACACACACACACACACGACTGACTTTGCATCAGAAGACATATATTTTGAACACATTTGTTGAACTGTGAAAAGCAAATCTTGTACCAGCACGGGGAAGGCCTCCGTGAACGAGCCCTTCTCCAGCAGGGAGGAGAACTTGTAGAACTCATTGGCTCGGTACGCTCTCTGCTTCAGCAGGTGCACAGCGTGGAGCACGAACTTGGAGGAGACGTCGCTTGAGTGAGACGTCAGTGTGATCTCTGAGAGGGAGACAGACAGACAGACGGCAGCATTAAAAAACCCACTGCATCTGCATAAAGCCCCCAGTACCTCATTGCTTGTTCACTCATACACACACCCACACCACCTACCAGCCCAGGATGCTCCTTGAGGGACAGTGATAAAGTGCCGGCGTATTTGACCTGGTCGAAAGTGAACATCGGTGAAGGAGATCTCATGATTCTGGCTCTCCGTAACTCTACATGAGAGAGACACCAGTCACCCCACGTACACTCAGAAATAACAGGACATGCAAGAGGGAACGGAGAGGGGAGAACACGCACAAACCAACAAACACACTCACTTGGTAGGGATTATAACCGTTATGGGCACTCTGAAGAGAGGACCAGCACTTGGTGCTGTAGTGTCATACGCACACACCTAAAAAGAGAGGAAACACACACATCGCATCAACAGAGACGTTCTAATCAGACGTCCATAATCACTACAGGATCATTAAAGCTCAATGTACGAAGCACTGATTTCAAGTTTTCAAAGGTTAAAGTCAGGATCACAGCCACACGTCGCTGCAGGACAAACAGTGAGGCAGCAGAAGGGGTGCGGGAGGGTAGAGGCGTCCTGTACCTCGGTGTAATGCAGACCTTCCCGCAGGCCCTGCGGATCGACGCGCACGTTGACGTGGCGACACTGGTTCATGAGCTCCAGGTGCGAGGGGCACTGCACCCAGGGGGCGCTGCAGGTGAGAGCCAGGTGGAGCTGAAGAGAGATCCGTGCCGAGTTCTCTACAGACGATCACCAACAGACAAGAGAGGTGGTGAATGCCGGGGGAGGCTGGATCATAGATTTAAATGATCTTTAATCTTTTCATCTGAAAGAGTCCAGATCTGGACTTCACCATGAATGTCTGAGAGTTAATAAACAGTTAAAAAACACACGAGTCTAGAGCGTACAGATCTGAGGTGGAGGAAACAAACACACACTGTAGCTGTAGTCCAATTTTTTATATATTATGTAAAACCTCCTAATTTAATTTGTTAGTTGTTTTTTTGTTTCATGTTAAATCCAAAAGTCAAACCACAGAAAAAACCAGAACTCTAACCAGTGTTTTCAGGAAAGACAGGCTCGATGCCCACTCCGTGATCAGACGGAGCAGCCACCTGGATGGGCTCCCTGAGGTAGATGCCTCGGTGAGTCCCCACGGTAACCGTGTAGCCCAGGTTACCAGTGGATGAAGAGGTATGCTGCATGAGGTAGTCAAATGCCTTGTCCACCTACAGCAGAATGAAGAGAGTCAGTGCTTACGCAAGCATGTGTGTTGACACACACACACACACACACACACACACACACACACACACACACACACACACACACACACACACACACACACACAGTACCTGAATAATGCCATGACCCTGTGCAAACACTTCAATGTCATCCACTTTCAGGGCTGTGTTTTCTAAAGCACGCCTCACAGCTGGGACTGTGGGCCTCTGGCCATTCTGCTTCAGACCTGACGCACGCAAAACAAAAGTCACTCGACGACAACAACAACAACAACAATCTTCAGGTCCCTCTTTCTTCAAACCCAAACTCATCTCACCACAGACAACCACCAAAAACACAGAGGATGCTGAGAGGAGCAGCATGAACAGCTGAAGACCTCCCAACACACACACACACACACTACCTGAGAGTACGAGGGCCAGGCCTCCGCAGGCGTTGGGTGAGGACATGGATGTGCCGTTCATCAACTGCGTGCCTCGCAGGGTCCAGTTGGGCACGGAGGCGATGGCTCCTCCCGGGGCGCTCACCACCACGCCCAGCGCCCCGTCCGTGCTCGGGCCCCTCGACGACCACGTGTACTGGTTAGGGGGCAGTTTCTCCCGCAGAGAGTACTCTGCCACCATCATGTCTGGGGTTACATACGCGCCGACGCCTGGAGGAAACAACCACGCATGCTAACGAAGTCGAGAGTTAATCAACGTTTGAGTCAAAGCAACTCCTGCAGAAGCAGCAGCACATGACTGACTGGACCTAGTGGACTATTTTTAAAATAGTGAAGGCCACACACATCCTCCTCCCTTTCTTACAATTAAAGTTAACTACTGGTTAATCTCCAGCTCCAGGGCCCCTGAGTAAAAGTTAATGAACTGATGGATTGGGCCCATATTTGTGCTGATTCTGTGTCTGAAGTTCCTGGTCCTCGCAGTAGCAAATGTGACGTGCACGGACGCCATTGGCTGACGCGTTCGACTGACGTGGTGACGGACCTATGACGCTGCTGGTGGTTCCTCCAGGACAGCCCACGGTGGAGAGGCAAGGCCCGTTGTTCCCCGCGCTCGACACAAACAGGACGTTGTGCTTCTGCACAGCTTCAGTGATCACCTCACAGATCCTCCTGAAAAACACAACAATAAACGCCGCTCATCAAAACCAAGCAGATGTGCCCTACGTTCTATAAATGAATCTCTAATAGATCGTTAAACTGGAGATGTTTCAGGAAGTACAGGGATGTTCTGGTAGCACAGAGCTCTGTAAATGTGATGGTGCACTGGTCTAATTAACACATGATGATCCAGTGTAATTACAGAAGGCTTGTGGAGGTGAGAGTTCACGTGAAATTATGTTGGGGAAAAATATCATGCAAGTTTTTCTTAGCACCGCTTCAGTATAAGCAGACCAACTGCACATTTTCTTCATGCGGGTCATTTTGCTTTTCCAGCTTGACCTTCTGAAAACCGAAATACGATGCCCATTACGCATCGTGAACATGCCTCAAGAGTACCATATGGTACACCAACACCGTGCCGTTTATCTGCAGAGTACAGACTATGTAGAGGCAGCAGGCAAGAAAAACAGGTCATCACTCACCCCGAGTTTGGCCAGTGGGTTGCCTCCCCGTAGCTGTAGTTCACAAGGTCACACTTGTAGTTTATGACTTCAATCATCTACAAAGAGCAACAAGCAGGATGAGGCTCTGGATGGTTTAGATGTTATATATAAACAATAAAAATAAATGCATCTTCCACTGCTGTCAAAATGCCAACATTTACAAAACAAACTAAATTTGTGCTTCATGGTTTTAGTATAAAATTGTTGTAAAATTTAAATTAAAAAAGTAGTTTACAGATCCCCTGAGTCATATCACTGACTAGTGGTCCAAAAGGAGAGGTTATGGCGAGTGGCAAAAAGCACAAATATGAACACAGCAATTCGTGAACTCGACACACGTCAACACCGGACTGCCTTACCGCACGGATGAGACCCGTCCCCGTCTCCATAGTGCTCAGGCGTGTGTCGCCGATCTTCAGAGCCAGGATCTGCGCGCCGGGGGCCACGCCGTTCCTCTCCGGCTCCTCGGGAAAGTGTCCCGCTGCTATACTGGCAACGTGAGTCCCGTGGGCACCTGCGGGACAGGGGTACACTTCAGAACCGGTGCTTCCCGTTTCCTGACGTTTCCAGCGGATGTGACTGCGGGTCCTGAGCCCACTGTCGTCAGTCCTGCTCCTGCAGACCCGCTCCCGAGTCGAGCTCTAACGGCACCGCAACGCACCCAGCTCAAACCGCACCACAGTGCGCTCGAAAATGTCCAGTCACGCGTACTAGAGCAGGCTGAATCTACACGGTGCAGGAGGCCGGGTCTCCAGGAGCAGGCCTGGCTCGCCGTCGAGCTGTAACGCGTAACGTCAGACCGCAGATGTAACTGAGGTTCTGACGGCGCTCCCAAGACGATCCGGACGGACGGCCCCGATCACGGCCAATCTGCTCACCCCCACTAGTGACGATGCAGAGCGTGTTGCCCTCGTCGTAGATGTTGATGGAGTAGTTGAGCATCTCGGCGTCTCCCAGAGTGGCGTACTCCTGACGCTCCCGGTACGAGCTCAGCACAGTACAAGACGCCAGGTCTCCGTTCTCCGACGTGTCCACCACAGCCCTGCAAATGAAAATTTGCTTAACTAATAAATCATCTTTAACGTACACATGTATACAAATACAGTCTTACACTCTTAACTCCCTTCATTATAGAGATGTATTCATTAGATCCTTAAAACACCTTGTAGGTGTAGTTAAAGTCTATAGTTTTTCTGTTGCCATGCTCCCTCTGTGTTGATCATCCACTGGACTTTCAATAATGCTCCGTTTCTGACCCCAGCGATCATTTCTGACTGCATAGTTGTGGATGTTTCAGACAACGTACCCATAACCATGACAGTACATCAGCATCACTGCTCTGTTGAGGAGGAAACGGTATCCGTTTGGAAGTGATGCTGAGACAGACCCAAATGTGACTGGAAAACAGTGCTTGCCAATGGATGGCCTACAGAGCAACTACATGCCTATTAAACGCACATGTAGATGCAGCTTCCAGTGAGGGCCGCCACCGGCTAGGTGCGTCTAATAAAGTGAGCGGGAAGGGCACGGTCGCCCGTTTTTGGTTCCACCCATTTGGTTCCACTGTTCTAGGTGAAATGCTCTGGCTGCTGGTCAGTGTGCTCCACACCTCCAGGTGACGCCGTCGTGCCAGGCCACGCAGTCGTACACGGGCCCCGGGTCACTGTACTTCTTCTCCATAGTGGCCAGCAGCTCCATGTGACACTGCAGCTCCTCCTTCTGCAGCTTCTCCACCTGAGCAGGTGAAACACAGGACCTCGTTAAGTGAAGCAAAGAAAATAACGGCAGAGGTTTCACAGCAGCAAAAATGAGTCAAAACATCACATTTTCCATCAGTGAGACAAACATACTGTTTGCTACATGCTGCTGTCCAGTTACTTGCCATTGGCAAACGTTCACCGTTTAGCAGCCCACCTTAAATTCCAGTTCATGGTTTAGCAGACCACCTTAAATTCCAGTTCATGGTTTAGCAGACCACCTTAAATTCAAGTTCATGGTTTAGCATCCAGTCTTAAACTTTCATGGAAATTTTGGCTGGAAAAGAGGCTTGCATCAACTACATTTGTTCTGCTCAAAAGTGTTGATGTAAGCACTGCACAAGTCCAAAGACCACAACTCTTCTTGGGTACTGTACACAGATATAATGCGTGTGGACTTCTAACTGCAGTTCAACTACCAAATAAGAACACAAGAATACCGTTTCAGTTATTTTGATGGTATATAATAGAACTGCACAACTTGGCTTAGTACTACTATAACAGAATTGCTTGAAAAATATTTCATCCCACCTGTGAGGGACTGGGGTGAGCCAGGTCGAACTCCTCTGCACGACGACTGGCCTCAGCCAGCGCTGCTCTGTGTGCAGGGTCCCACAGCTTCTCCTTGCGCTCTTTCTAGTTTGCACAAAAATTGATACATTTTCAATTACCCTTCCATTTGGTGCAACACAGAACAGCAGACCAAGCCTTACTGCAGCCGAGCGTCAAATTTTCAGTGACAATTTTAGACTTCTAGACTCATGAACTACAAAACAGAATATTAGAACATGGACTCATATACCGACACTTGTCTCCAAAATATTTTCTGTAAGTACCTTACCTGTATTCTTTCTTTGAGAGCTTTGGGGAAAAACTCATAACCGTTCTTAACTCCAATGTGATATTTCCCAGATGGATTCACCCAGGCAGGCGGGATCTGCGAAAAGAATGACAATTTGAAAATCAAGCTGGCAAACCGCGTGTTGGATGAATGAAACCGAAGCCTGCATATTAACCCCCGCCCAAACATGCTGCAAGATACTATCCTGGTTCGATTACAAGTCAAACCAATGCAATGCGATAAGCTTAGCGTAGGAGAGGTTTAGCGTGCGGGTGTGTTTTCGATCACAGGAGCCTGGCTCATACCTTAAGCGTACGTCCGGATAAACCAGTCACTACCCCGTCCTTGGGCTCCAATAATGTGGACATATTGACATCGCCGCTGCCGGTCGTATCGATGATGTCCACGATCTTGGGCTTCCCCTCTGTTGTGATCTAAGCAAGACACAATCTAGAGTTAATCAAGACAAAAAAAAAATCATTTCGGTATTTACGAATACCAAGATAACTATTTTTCAAGAGCCACTCGTGACTCTCAATGCCGAGCCACAAACGGAATCTTTAATCTAATATCAATCTGGGATTTTATCTGATTTCTAATATTGCGAGAAAAATGTAGTCAAATATAATAAACGTATAGCACAATTTACTATATTTTGCAGAGTATTTTTTTTAAAAAAAAGATTCTCCAAAATCGTTTTAAGTGTGATGGCTAACGGTAGTGTCCACAGTATGGGTTGTTTTAAGCACGTTGGATCTGACAGAACCACAAAGGCGTAGTTAACAAGACCTCTTGACAGCTGTAAGAAATCCGGCGACAGATGCTTGATCCACTTTCAACTGTGCTCCTCAAGCTGGTGGCTAAAGTTTTTAAGCATACTTAAATATGGGTTGATGTTTGCTTTGAAGTACAGCTAATCTCGTGTTAACTGATTTCCAGATCTTTAGTAAAAATCACACAAAGGCGGGAAACTACTGCAAAAAGCAACTAAACTCCAAGTAGATAACTCAACGTGTAATTTTAAGTTTTTTTTAAAAAAAAAAGGTGGTCAGGCGTTGCTAATGCTAAAGAGAGCCCTCAGCAACTCCTGAGTTACCAACGTTAACGTTAGAGCAAGCTAACCAGCTAGCTAGCAAATATCAGAGGGCTGTGAGTGAGGATGACAAAGCTTGTAGGGAGTTTGTATCAGCGCAGTATTACTGAACACGAGTCTGTCAAGAGCAAGCAAGAGCTGGTTTGTCGTTTAAACGCTGTGCCGCAACACCGGGGTGCCTTGGTTAGCTAACTAACCCTAGCTATGTCGGTTAAACCGGAGCTAAAAATCACGCGGCCTACTCTTCCGCTAGCCGCGCGCTTCAATTACCTGCATGCCCGGTGCCCCCGGGTCCACGCCAGTGTCGAGTATAGCAATGAGGGTACCCCGTCCATCGTACTCTGGAAACCTAGTCAGAAAAGAAGCAGCACCGGTTTCTTTTTTAGGAAGCAGCCCGTGTAAAGGGAACGATTCTTCGGTAGAATGAGCAGCCATGACCCGACCAGTGACAATGAAAACAATAAAACGGCGTTAGGGTGGAGCGATGGAGAGACCGGCGCGGACACGCGGAGACGAGGGTAGATTTTTAAAGGAACAGTGGCCTATTAGTAAGGGTAGACGTGAAGGGTTTGTTTTACGCTGTTACGGGTGATGACGCTCGTTACTCACTTTTCAAACTTTGGAAACAGACTTCATTTTCAGTACTTTTCAAATGGTTTAGAACGTGTGCTGGGCCTCTTCCTTTAAGTATGTAGCAGGGATAAATTACATTCTTAACAATGATTATGCTGTTGTATAAAATATAGCATCTGGCCTAAAAGTGACGAGCAAAAAAAAAAAGCCTTCTTTCACTCTGCAATGCTATTTAACTAAATTAGTAGTGTATAATGATTGGTAACCAGCAGGCGGCGCCCTAATGCCAGAATGAAATAATAGTCCACTGTTCAACAGCCAACCGACTGGAATTTGAATAACTATTCAAATGTGTCATAGTGGTGGTCCTGATCATACAGAATCTGATGGGTTATGCAAAGGATGCATGCATACGATGAGCAAATGGCTTTTTAAAAGGGTTCAAGGACTACTAATATCAAATGGAGGGTTGCGTGCATTGGGTGGTTTAAATAGAGTAACTAAAAGTCCAGAGTAACTAAAGGAGATTTCTCATGGTCCTGTCTAGATGCAAGAACCAGTTGCCAGTAGTTTTGAAGCTCCAATTGTATTGTACTGTGCACTGCTATTTAAATCAAACCTGTACTTTTCATATGCTTTCCATATTTCATATCAGCCCATGACTAGGACACATTTATTTTATTGTGAGACATTGGGCTCCTTAATAACAAATGGATATTTGCATAATATTCGCATATTGGTGTATAAAAACCTCTTCAAAAACCTATAGTGCGACTTGATTCATTCTGTAAATTGATATTTGAACAGCTCATGAGAAAACAAGAAATTGAAATCTGATCCATAGCAGTCAGTGAAATAATGAAACAGTGTTCATTTGCATCCTTATTATTGCGGGGAGGATTAAACATCCCTGGCCCTTTTCGCTTGATCTGTGTTGTTTTCTTTTCAACAAAGCAAGTCAAAGTTCTAAATTATTACAACTTGAGAAAACACCAAGCTTGCTATCTAGCCCTGCATGATCAGACTGTCTTGCTCCTAATTTACAGTACGTAGCTGGCACCTTTATCTTCTTTTTTTGTAAAGAGACATAATTATTATTGAAATAATTTTGAGTAATTGAGGATTAAAAGACTTGTAGAGCTCAACAGCGGTGGGGTTTGAACCAGCAGCCTTCCAACTTCATCGACCACCAAGTTACCACTACCCTATACCTAAACTTGGTCACTGTTCTCACATTAGTTTTCTGGTGTTTACCCTGAAAACTAATGTGATGCTGACATGTTAGAAATAAGCCTTTGTCTCCTGGTTTAAATGTCATGTTGATGGTTCTGTAAGTGATCTAGCAAATTTCAGTTCTTTGGTTTAACAATTTAGTTAATATTATCTCAAAGAAAGTAGTAAATAAATCTTCATGTACGTGTTTCCTGATATATTTTATTGAAATGTACTGTAGTTATAAAAGACTAGGTAAATGTGACAAAAAGATCTCTCTGTCTCTCTATCTCTCTATCTCTCTGTCTCTCTTTCTGTCTCTATTTCTCTCGCACTCTCTCTCCCTCTTCTCTGCACCTACTTCAACAAAAAATATTCAATCATAACATTTATAAATGAGCTGTAATTTCATAATATTTGTTGTAAAACAAGGACATCCTCTGTAATTCCATGGTGTGAGTGAGTGAATGAGAGCGCGAGAGCAACGCTGAATGTTGTGTAAATGTTGTGGTGTAAGGTTTTTCAAGGAAGTGAAGCTATTTTTAGATGCTCATTCCATCTGCTTCTCTTGATTTCAATTAAAAGCGCAGAAGCATCATTCCAATAATCGGTGAAGACCCAGTTAATATATTACATGCATAAATTTGTGTCACATAGTTAAATTAATTCGGTTACTTTTTGAAATAAAAAAGAACAGAATTGTGCCACAACTCTGCTCAGAACCCGACCAAACTGGCTCATCAGTGGTAGCAGAGAACAGCTTGGGTGTGGTGAACATGCTTGGATGAGTTAATTGGCAGCCCTAGAGCTGGTTATAATGGGGCAAGAAGGGGGAATTGAGAATAATATACTGGTACATGTCTGAACCAACTGATGAGGAGACTGAAATAAGTTCCGGCACCAGATAAGGCTTTGCTTATGGAAGTTGACAGAATGGAAAGTTTTTATGTTTACTATCCAGATGAAAGCAAAACTATGCAAAACAAAGACACAAAAAGCTACTCTCGTATATGGTGAAGATTTTGACTACAGTCTTCACAGAACACCTATTTGATACATTTGAAATAATTACCTTGTAAGGATATTGGCTGATGTTGGTGTCACCGTGAATTGAGATCATGATATACAAAATCCAATTTAAGCGTGTAATCTGTTACCCTTATCACTGTAGTATATTGATCAACATGTGCAACCTCGCTAATTGACATACCACATTGACAACATCTGCGTGTACGACCATAGAAAAAAATACCTCAAAGCGCAAATTATGTTGTGTCTAAAGTTGACTAAGGCCTCTGCGCGCAGCTTTAGCTCGCGCGTTAGGTACCTAGCTGGTTGAAGGTGAGTGCAGAGAGCGCGTGGGACGAGGAGCATCAGCGTGCTGTCTACCGAGAGTGAAGCTGCTTCAGTTAGTATGAAAATGCGCGTCCGTTTGTTCGGGAACACACCCGTAGTGGTTAACCACAGGGCGTATCTACCACAGTCTTGACGAAAATAACGTGTTTTATCAAAGAACTGTTTTACTGGGACCAGTCTAGCGGGCACTGTGTACATCTATAAAATTTTCCATCATCTAATTCGAATTTTAAAGCGCTCCTCTTGATTTGCATGTGGTTTCTGATTATAACACCTCTGACGTCACATCGAGCTTTACCTATGCAGAGCAAATTGCCTGACCTTAGATGGCAAAAAGTGCATGAATGAACTGTTTAAGTACCTGCATGTAAGGCATCTAACTTGCCGCTTGCTAATGCGCAAAATTAGCGTAAACATAATTAGCAATCAATTGTCAGCTCTTCCGTTTGCACCGGGGTTGCTATGTGCGAGGAGAGAGAGGAATGAACTTCAAGCGGAACTATTAGGCTTTTAAAGGCTGCTTTGTTATGTCAAGCTCACAGTGTTTAAGGACAGAATAAGCTCAGGGTCAAGGTCAACAGTACCAGCATCGTCAGCGCTTTATTAAAGGGTTGCTACGAGTTGTTCTGACACTCAGTGTACAGTCCTAGGCGATTAATAAGTTATGGGGAAATTGCGCTCCTCATACACTATATTGCCAAAGGTATTCGCTCACCTTCCTTGACTCACATATGAGCTTAAGTGACATCCCATTCCTAAGCCATAGGGTTCAATATGACGTTGGTCCACCCTTTGCAGTTAGAACAGCTTCAATTCTTCTGGAAAGGCTGTCCACAAGATTTAGGAGTGTGTTTATGGGGATTTTTGACCATTCTTCCAGAAGTGCATTTGTGAGGTCACATACTGATGTTGGACG
>JAOXYF010000014.1:7529927-7531761 GCA_028565775.1 Sternarchorhynchus goeldii | reverse complement strand
TCTCTCTCTCTCTCTCTCTCTCTCTCTCTCTCTCTCTCTCTCTCTCTCTCTCTCTCTCTCTCACTCTCTCTCTCTCTGGAAAGAGGAGGGAAATAGATACAGTGCTACACTTCCTGTTGTGGCGTTTCCTGTGGTGTGAAGACTTGAAGCATCTGGGCTTTAGTGTGTGTGTGTGTGTGTGTGTGTGTGTGTGTGTGTGTGTATGTGTGTGTATGTGTGTGTCCGCCCACATATCTACTAGTCATCTTTATATGACCACGTCCTTTGTGAGTGGATGGATCATTGTGTGTCATTATTGGTCATTTCCAGTTGTTTTCTGAAAATGACTCAGTCATGCATGTCTGCATTCACACACACACACACACACACACACACACACACACACACACACACGCAAGCAAGCAAAGTTCACCTTGGTAACCCCGCAATGCCATGATCTCCAGCCTGAACTGCAAGGTTTAATCCAAACAGGGTCTGTGTGACTCTGTGTGTGTGTGTGTGTTAGAGAAGAAGCAGGAGAAGTATCCAGATCCTTGTAGGAGTGTGTGCACCTAGTTCCACTTTATCTCCAGCACCTCCATCTTTGCAGGCGTGTGCATTTCTCTCCTTGGTACATTTCTACACGCTGTCGAGTTGTTTATAGCAGCGGGCAAAGCTGAATTGAATAATTATATAATTGTATTTGCATTCCTGCTGGTTGGGCCTTTTTTAACGCTTTGAGACCACGTCTCGTCTAAGAGACGGACTCCTCCTCCTCCTCTAAGACTGTCCTGGAGTCCTGAGCACGTCCTTCTTTTTGAGAGGAGCCATCACACAGTAGTTCGCTACGCTCAGCCATTCGAAATGCGCTCATTACCTGATTCTCAAACTATTCCTTTGCAGATCAGAAATGCCACTAAAGGGATTTGATGGCGGCATCGCACGCACAAACACACACACACGCACACACAGGCACAAACACACACACACACGCGCACGCACACACACACACACACACACACATATACACAGACAAATATACCACAGTACACTCCCAACTTCCTCCCAAAGTGTTCTCTCTCCTGTACTTCTCTGTCTCATTGTGTCCTTGATTGTGTGTGTGTGTGTGTGTTATGTGTGTGTGTGTGTGTGTGTTATGTGTTAGACCAGACAGACCACATTCTTCAGTATTGTCGCACGTGGCTGGGGATATTGGACCCATAAAGGAAATGTCACACACAGAATCTATCTTTTACCTCACACACACACACACACCCACACCTATATATACATGCATACCAAAGAACATGATGAAAATTGATCTTAGTTCTTAACTGTCCTACTGTTTCAATCTCTCTATGTGTGTGTGTGTGTGTGTGTGTGTGTGTGTGTGTGTGTGCGTGCATATGGGACTTTTATAAGTGGGTGTGTGCACACACGCGACCAATTCTGAATCCTTTTGTGTATATGAGTGTGTGGGCGCGAGGTCCATTGGAGAGAGAGAGAGAGAGAGACATGCACTGCTGCCTCCCACACTTTGGTGCTACGTGTCTCTGGCCTCTAAAACGGCTTCAGATCATCTCGTGGTCCAGGCCGTGGTTCACCGGTCTGTTCCGGCTGAGGACTCACCAACAGCTCACACCAACTCGTTCCCCTAAGCATGCTGGCCTCTCCCTGTCGCCCCCTTCAGGAGAAGCCAAGAACATCGCTCCTTACCCGGGTCCGAACAAAATGAGAGACTGCTACTGCACAGTCAACCTGGACCAGGAGGAGGTCTTCAGAACCAAGATTATCGAGAAATCTTTATGGTGAGGAGGAATGTGTGTGTGTGTGTGTATGTGTGTCTTTGTGGGGA
>JAOXYF010000014.1:7519927-7524927 GCA_028565775.1 Sternarchorhynchus goeldii | reverse complement strand
GTCGAGCGAGATTAAAGTCACCCGTCGCAAACCACACATTTGTCCTATGCACTTCACAGACACATCATGTTAGCTGTTACCATAAAAAAGACAAAACAGTTTCATCACTACCACAAGCTTCGTTAAAGATTTCCTCGAATGTCTGTAAATTAATATTAGGGTGGATGTGTAGGAGAATCCACACTACTGCAGAACTGGGGCCCTTGTAGTGTTACTACCTACAAGCTGAGCGATCGTCTGTATTCAGACGGCTGGTTTAGCCCTAAAGCGCACGGCTCTGGTAACACAGCTGTATTCATTCGCAATTGAAGAAAAGAACGAGTGTGCGTTTGAGAGAGAGAAAGAGAGAGAGAGAGAGAGAGGGAGGAAGGGCAAAAGGCTGAAAGGGAAGGAAAGATGGCACATTTCTCTCCTTGTCATAGAGAACACATTGTTTTATGTGTGTGTGTGTATGTGTGTGTGTGAAAGAGAGAGAGAGAGAGAGCAAGTGCAAGTGAGTCCCCAGCTGCCTGCCAAAGCACATTTGCATATTGATGATGTCGGCTGGTGTTTGACAGTGCAGTTCGCACAGCCAAACACACACACACACGCACACACACATTCGCACACGCAAAGACAAAAAGATGTAATTAGTAAATTCTTACCCACTCAACTGAGCTAAGTGAATTCACTGATTCGGTGAAGTCCTTTATTCTGCCGTGCACATCACAGATACTGTTCTTGTCAACCACAGATACTTCTTTGCAAATTATGTTCATAAATGATATTTAATAATTAATTCTGTCAGGGAGAAGCGTCTTCATCTCTTCCAACAGCCATTTTGTTTTGGTCTTTTTAAATCTGTTTTATTCCTGTTCACTTTCTCTTTCTGGGTATGTGTGTAACCATGGTAACACTGTCCGGTCCTTGACAGGGAAAGGTTCATCTGGAACTCCGCCTAAGCGAGGTCATCACAGACAGCGGAGTCGTCTGCCACAAATTGGCAACACGGTGAGTTCACCAATCACAATCTCCCTGTGCTTGCCTAGTGGCCAATAGGAGTTCTGTAAAGGCTGTCCCTTTATCTGAATGATCTTCTAGACTGGTGTCTGGCTAAAGGAAGCCTTTTTCCATTCAGAGAAGGTTCTAAATTTGGATTTCAAAAGTTGTATGAGAGCAAAGACAGGATTTCAGTCAGCCAATCAGAACATTCTGATCGTTTAGATTTTCTGTTTACCACGTTTCTTCATTTACGCATTAAAGCCCCATCCATGACCACTGAGTAATCCATTCATTGAGTCACATTGAATTCAGCAAAAAAGACTTCCGTCTTCAGTATAGGGCAGGATTCCCAGAACAAAGCTCAGAATGCATCAGTCGTCTTCCTCATGGGTCCTGCTGAGCTAAAAGCATCAGCTCCATTCTGGCCATACAGTCACACATATACAAAAGGGCAAAACCCTGTGGCTGTAACTGAAAACTCCCAGATTCAATATATCCATACCGGACTCTCATGGAGCTGGTAACAGGGGCTGCTTCTTTAGTGAGGATGGTGTTGAAGTAGAGCTTTAAAATGGAAGATCCCACACTGGAGCTGTTTTATCAGAGTCTGGCAGGCATGCACAGGGACTCTTTTAGGCCAATAGGCAGGTTAGCCAGCTGCATCTAAGAGAGGGAGAGAGAGAGAGAGAGAGAGAGAGAGAGAGAAATGAAGAGTGTGGAGAAAGCAGGAGAGGGGCACTTTTAACCCTAATCTGTTTTTTTCTGTTTTCTGACTTGCTTTATTTTTGTTACCTTTGTGTTGGTTCTGTACAGCTCAGCACAAAATGGCTCCCTAATGCAAACGGTACTGCAGCACGACTCCCTGGGGAGGAGACGGTGTCCTCCATTTTCTCTTGATTCCTTTATTTTTGAGATTCGAATTCTTTTTCTTAATGCACAGCTTGTGTCAGTAGAGACGCTGTACGTTTATGGGTGTAATATTCAGCAGAGATGGATTTGTTCAAGACAAGTCAACCTTCTCTCATTGAAGAATGTATTAACTAATCCTAGGAGTGAAGTGCTTTACGTTGACTTAAGGCGAATCACTTACAGCGGAAAAGATCATTTCTGGAACAGGGGCACAGTGCAGGACAACATGCTTCACTCTTTTGTACAGCACCTCTGCGTATCACGCTGTCAGCTCGAATTTACTCAGACATGTTGGAACATCTCATACAAAAGATGGTTTTTCCATGCGAGCAGAGAGAGAGAGAGAGAAAGACAGAAATAGAGAGAGACAGAAAGACAGAGAGAGAGAGAAAGAGAGAGAGAGAGAGAGAGAGAGCATCGCTTCAGTTCTGCTGCTGCAGATAACAGCATGTTTACCATAATTTAGCTGAACTCTTCGACAGGACACTGTAGGGTCTGTTTGATTGGCGTGGATCCGACCAATCAAATTGGCGTGTGTGTGAATAAGCAAAGTGCCACTGGTCAATATAAAAGCACTTGTGAGCGTGTGCGAAGGGATTTAGGTACCGGTCTGTGCGCGTGTGTGTAAGTCACGATCTGAGCAGAGTGTAAAATAAACACAAGCTGGTGTGGAGTAGCTCCCACAACGTCCGGGGCTGATTCTAGATGTGCCATTTTGGCATCTGGAGTCAATCAACAACTGTTGTCTGTCAACATGAGGACCAAAGGGAGACTTGTTGCCAATAAAAGAGAACATCATGTGACTGGCAAAATCAGCATAACTCAATCAGACAGAACTCTAAACATTAGATATGGCTTTTTTAAAATCAAATGTTCTGAGCCCTGGATCCCAGTCTGTTTGTTTGGGACAGCTCCTTGCACATGCATCCACATAATGTGTGCTGTAGGAAATGCATCCAGTGTGAGTGGGCATCTCTCCATATTTAGCCTGATAACACTAGCAGGTCTCTGGCTTGCCAGTTTCCTCATGCTAGAGCATTGTGGGTAATGAGCTTAGAGACACAGTGGAGCTCGTGGCAGAGCAGATGAACCTGTCCTTCACGTCATTTGGCAGGACAGCAGCTCATTCAGAACAGTCAGGACAGACCAAGCCATGGGGTAGAAGCTTCCAGAAATGATTTACACTATCTGATAAAGCTTTACACAGTAAAGATTGCATATTAATGCTTTACACTGTATGTTTTAAATGCTTTACACTTTACACATTACACATACAATGTAATGCTTCACATATTAATGTTTCGCACTAATAAAGCTTTACACATAAATGCTTTACACAGTAACACTTTACACAGTAACACTTTACACAATAATGCTTTACACAATAATGCTTTACAGTAGCACAGTGTTAGCATCATAACAGGACTGCACATCCTTCAGCAAAACTTTACAGTAACATAGTGTTAGCATCATAACAGGACTGCACATCCTTCAGCAAAACTTGAGTTACGGAATATTCTTTAAAACATGTACTGAAACCACTTCCTTCCCTAAACGTACAGCACATTGAACCATCTTTGGACAGTCTAAAGCAGGGGTCACCATCTCCTCTCCTGGAGAACTGCACCATCCCGCAGAAGTCAGCTCCACCCATCGACTCATCAAACTATTACTAATTAACATTATCAAACATTACCAATTGTGTAACTCCTATTTCCGAGTCCTGTGTCAGCTGAATGTACCACGGCGTGTTTGGGATGGAGGGGAAGTTTGCGAGAAGTTGCCCGTCCAAGAGGCGTGTTCCTGACCTGTGGCCCCGCCCCACGGTGCAGGTGCTGGACGTAGCGGAGTTGAGCTTGGTTCATCCTCTGACACTGCAGGCAGGGTCACGGCAGGGCAGCTGTGCACAGTGGCGTTATATAAGCAAGCTTAGCACACAGGAAGTGCAGCGGCATTAGCTGCGTTTTAAACCCCATCTGTCGTTCTGAATGCTCAAGGCCTCACCCTCACCTCCCGACCTTCCCTTTTGTTTACTACGACTCTGTTACTACGTGAACGGAAGCATGGACGAGCGTGTTTGTGCTTTTCTGTTTAAACCTACGAGTCTGCTGCATATTATCTGAAAGAGCACGAATAACAGAAGTGTGTGAACAGGACTATGAGTCACACAGGGCTGTGTGTGTGAGTGTTTATGAGCTGTCAGCTCCGACTGGCGGGACGAGACTTTGCGTAATGTGGCGTGGTGATGTCATGCAGGGCTGCCAGTGGGCGGGATTCGGCTACTGTCTGAAAACAACATGAGCTCATTGGCTGGGTGCCACATCACCAAGGACACTCTTAGTGGCTAACAGCATATTCTCTCTCATTCATTATTCTTGTTTTCTTCATGCCAGACTTACATGTACCGTATTTTCCTTCTGGTGTTAAATACATTGATTTCATAAATTACTTTGTAACGGATCGTTGATCAAGTTACAGAGTTGCAAAAAAAGAAAGTCTGGACTGATTTGACTCACTGTCATTCATAATATATTAGACGTAAGAAGCAATATTTGAGTGGTTGGCTGAAGAGTGGTTTGAGTGGTTGGCCCCCCAGCCTTCTCTCACAAAAAACTCATGTGCACTCATGAGTCAAAGGAGATATATATCAACGGAAGTGGGGGGTTAACAGTCTTGTACAGCCCAGTCAGGACAGCTACTGGCTGTGGTGTTACAGTTGAAGCAGGGTGCACGGATGTCTACCTGTGACGGGTACTGTGGATAACGTGCGGAGGTGTGTTTCGCATGGAGGGTTTTGTTATGGAAGCAGAATAGATGTGTGCGTGTGTGTGTGTTGTGTATGCATATGAATGTGTGTGTGTGATGACTTTTTGAAAGCAGAACAAGGTGACTGGCAACAGCAGAGAGGTCACAGAGAAATATCCAGGCGCTAGAGGAGGGGCTAGGGAAGACGGGAAGACTGTTCACAGATACAGCCACAGGACTGTTCACAGATACAGTTACAAGACTGTTCACAGATACAGCCACAGGACAGTTCACAGATACAGCTACAAGACTGTTCATAGATACAGCCACAGGACTGTTCACAGATACAGCTACAAGACTGTTCA
>JAOXYF010000014.1:7483818-7519827 GCA_028565775.1 Sternarchorhynchus goeldii | reverse complement strand
GTTCACAGATACAGCTACAAGACTGTTCATAGATACAGCCACAGGACTGTTCACAGATACAGCTACAAGACTGTTCACAGATACAGCCACAGGACTGTTCACAGATACAGATTCATAAACAAAAAAGCAACAATGTATGTTCAAGTTTCAGAAATCTAAAGTCAAGTATCAAGAAATCAGAGATGACAATATTGTTTACATATTAAAGATATAATGGATGGCTATAACCAGATATAGATGTTTATCATCCTTATCTTTTTTTAGATAAGATATATAGGCACAGAGTTGAGGATGTAAATTCATGAAGTGTGACGTTGGATCTCTTAGTGTTAGTCTGGACTGTGTCTCAGTCTAAGCTAGCGTTCCAGCTGGCTTAAGTTCCTTAAAGTCTTCATACCCAGAAGACTTTAAGTTCCTTAAAGTTCCTTAAAGTTCCTTAAAGTCTTCTGGGTCTGAATCTGATTGGTTCTAGACTCCACTGCCCAGGCTACAGGTCCAAAAATACTTGGGTGACCAGACTGTTGAAAATGGCCACCATTCTGTTTGTCCTTTGGATATGCAATGACTAGTTAGCAAATTAGCAGAATGGTCAGAAAGGTAATGCTGGCTGGGATTTGCCTAAACGGATGTTGGAAGAGATGGTTTGTGTGCTTTGTGATGGAATTTATTGGCATATTGGTAAATATGACCTTAGACAACCACAGCCATCATGGTCTACTTTTCACTACTTTTTAAAAAAATTATACAGAGGAGCAGCAAGTGCTGTTTATAGTACAGCTCTCTATCCGTATCGTTTGCTTTTATTTTCATTTTATTTCATTTTTAAAACATTGTTTAGTGCAGGTGCAGTGTAGACTCCCAACGTAGACTCCCAGTGTAGACTTCTGTCGTAGACTCCCAGATTAACCTGGCCAGCAGATGAACCTGACAGCTGTCCATTGTTTCTTTACTCTTCCCAGAGTCTTGGAGTGTCAAGACCTTCCCATCGTCAACGGACAGTGTGACCCATACTCTGCTGTCTCCTTACTAGGACCTTCCAGGTAAAAAACAAACAAGCAAACAAAAAACACTTCCAGACTACCACAAACTCAAGACGCAGAAGAATCGTGTTTTGGCAGCCAGAATTCCAGCAGTTTTACACAAAGGTGCCCTACAGTTGGTGGGAGCAGGCACCATTAATCCACTCTGATGGCTCTGTGACCGTGTCTTACAAGAACCATCACACTCACTGTGCTGGGACATGGGTGACGAAGGCATGCCGGATCACAGTGTGACTCTCTCTCACTCTCTCTCCCTCTCTCTCTCTCTCTCTCTCTCTTTTTCTATCTCTCTCCCTCCCTTCTGACTCTTTCTGGCCAAACAGGTCAGAAGCCAAGAAGACCAAGGTCAAACGGAAAACCAACAACCCACAGTTCGATGAAGTGTTCTACTTTGAGGTAAGAACTTTCAGAAAGAGAAGTTAAAAGAAGTTAAAAGTTCAGAGAAAGTTAAAAAGGTATGCAAGCGGTGGTCCTTGGACAACTGGACAAGCGGTTGTTCTACAGTACTGACCACAAGAATCACTCTGGGAATCATTATTGTTACATAATTATTGGGAGGCGGAGATTTTAAGCGCGGCGTTAAGATGCAGATGGTGCTGCATGTGAAGGAGGTTCTATAGACAGACGACACGTGCCCTGTGGGCTCTGTGGTTGAGCAAAGGGCTGATGAACATTTCTCTCAGTGGAACACTAATGGTACTACAGTAGTTTTGTTTCAGCTCCGAAGAAGCGGGCAGATACTGATGTTACAGAGATTTGTCCTAGATGTTTCGTTCTGAATCTGAATCATAGCTTTTAGTCCAAAGCTAACAGTGTGTCCACACCCTCACGCTCCCCCCCCCAATCACGACAGACACAACAGTGTCTCCATACAATACACAAACCAGACTGGAATATTCGACATTGTTTACAAACCAGACTGGAAGATAGGGCATTGTTTACAAACGAGCAAAATTAGCTTGAGCGGCAGGCTGACGTTCTAACCCAGTGCTCTCAAACGTCAAGGTTTCAGAGACCTTATGGTTGGCAGTACAGATTGTGAGAAGTGACAAAGTTGCGGTGTACCACAGTAAGAAAAAACAGAGAATGAAAGAGGGTGAAAGGAAAAGGAGGAGCCCTTTCTCAGTGAAGCAGCCGTTTCTGAGAAAGCACAGTGCAGCGGTTGGTATTTGAACATGAGCGAGGGCTTCCGAACACAACCAATAGCACCTCACTGACGTCCAACTATCTGCTGGGCTGGTTTTCCTCCTTCTCCTCTCCACTCCACCCCGTGTCCCAGGAAAAATGGCCTAATATCTCTCTCGGCTCACACGCGCCAGCAAACAGGAGAAGACAACGCGGGGATTGATTCAGACACTGTGAGACACACAATCTGCTCAACTGATCTCTTCCCCCTCACAGTCATGCTCTTTCCCACACACAGGACAGAGTTCAGTTCACCACACACACATGCACATACACACACACACACACACACATGCACATGCACACTGAACCACACAGCCCTTTGTCCATCACATTAAAGCTGCACTAATTATCCTGCCACATACATCACCAGAAAACTGCCAAAAGGATGTGAGAGCCAAGACTAAGGCTTCCTTTAGTTTGACTGAGGAAGTGAATGACATGAGTTTGATGAGGTCCATCTGATACAGGCCTGCAGAATTAAACATAATCTTATTGTAACTGGGACTTTGGTGTTATGTGTTAAATTAATTCTAGATGTTGGCATTATGAAAAATCTAGAAAATCAAACTCTTACATGTCAGTTCAAGATTATGGATAATGAAAAATCGACACAATGGATAATGAAAAATGGACAGATCTATGATCTTCTTGCTTTAAAATCTAGTTTAGAATGTGGATTATTTTGGTTTGGTACACAAAATTGAAATTAGAAAAGGGGTCCAAGCTACAGTTCTACAAACCTAACAGAGACTGCTAAACTTAATACCTAACAGAGACTGCTAAACTTAATACCTAACATAGACTGCTAAATGTATTACCTAACAGAGACTGCTAAACTTAATACCTAACAGAGACTGCTAAACGTAATACCTAACATAGACTGCTAAATGTATTACCTAACAGAGACTGCTAAACTTAATACCTAACATAGACTGCTAAACTTAATACCTAACAGAGACTGCTAAACTTAATACCTAACAGAGACTGCTAAACCTAACACCAGCTGATTAAGACATGAGTGACAGTCATGCTTCCAGATGGGAAAAAAAAAGTAACAGAGAATTTTATAAATCATGCAGTATATTTTATATACGATTTATATGAAATCTGCTTACGCTAAAACAGACACCGATTGTCATCTACAGTCGTGTTAACGACTAGCGCATGCTAGAGCGGTGTTAATACAGATGACTAGCGCATGCTAGAGCAGTGTTAATACAGGTGACTAGCGCATGCTAGGGCGGTGTTAACGCAGACGCTAGCGCATGCTAGAGCGGTGTTAATGCAGGTGACTAGCGCATGCTAGAGCGGTGTTAATACAGGTGACTAGCGCATGCTACAGCGGTGTTAACGCAGACGCTAGCGCATGCTAGGAGCCTTATAATGAAATAACTTCAATCACCTGCACGCCACAAAAATCACAATTTCAGCATGCCACAAAATCAGCTGCTCTACTCTAGGGAGACACATTTTACAGATAATACTATTCTATTACATATTTTATTAAATATTCTATTATGTGAAGAGAATGATTCCAGTGGCTTGTCTTGTAATTCATGAATATATATGGTTATTTTAAAATCATTTGTACTTTGGATTGGTTTTTAATTTTTTAATATTGGATCTCAGAATAAAATATTGGATTTCATTTTAATATTGGATTCAGAATAAAATCTGAATGGCCAAATTTTCACAGACCCCATCAGTGCACACCACCAGCGACCGACCTGTTTCAACCCATTTCGACCCGTTTCAAACTGAAATCATTTCATAAAGTTGCGCAATATGTTAGCAACCCAGACACCTCTGCAGTTTCCTAATTTCCACTATTGTTTGCATCTCACTCACCAATGACTCAGTTGTTAAATTTACCCTCCATTAAAAACCTTTATCCTACCCTGCAGTGATGACAGTAGAAGCCGGAGCAGGGAGGGAGGGAAGCTGACCTCCCACGTCTCATGCCAGGGTGCTCCTGAGTATACCTAACTACAGAAAGCTCACGTATCAACAGCCATTGTGCTGTTTTCTTCAGAGGAAATGCGTTGAGCCCCAGCATGGCCCAGTACCTCCATGGCTGCTCATTCTACATGACTCTTTATGATGTTGTGTTACTGTGTGGGGGCCAAGTATTGGACATTTGGGTCTGTTAATTCTTTCCCGTGGTTTCCTAAACCAGTCATGGCCCGAACCATGATTCCTTCCTCTCCTGATCCTTTGGCCAGAAGCACCTGTCTGGCTCGACCAGTTTTGTACGTCATGAAGTCTTGGTGTTGGGCGAGGTGCAGGACGGGAACGACCTGTGGGAGGATCAGCTGAACAGCAATAAAAGCGAATAATTTATTTAAACAAATAAATACTAAAAAAAAGTTGTATTTGAATGTTGTTTAGAAACCTACTGAGTGCGTGAAATTACACCATGCCCTGTTGTTTTGAAGTATAACCATTGTATTGTCGAGTGTAGAGTATTACATGAGCTTTATTTGTAAACATGTCTATTACGGTTTCTCCTTCCAGATCACAAGGCCCCTCAGCCACACCAAACGGCAGTTTGACGTGGAGGAGGAGGATGTGGATAAGCTAGCTCTCAGGTGTGTGTGTGTGTGTGTGTGTGTGTGTGTGTGTGTGCTCGCAATTCAAATACATACTATATTTCATTGGTGACATTATGTGCTCACAGATTAAGGCAGTGTTTTTTCACTATGGAAGGGTGTGCGAGAGTGTTTGTGTGAATGTGTGTTTGTGTGTATGTGTGTGTGTGTGTATGTGTGTGTGAGGGAATGTTTGTGCGTGTGTAGGGTTTAACTGCTGTTTCTGTTTCTCTCAGAGTGGACCTGTGGAATGCCAGTAATCTAAAGTTCGGGGATGAGTTTTTAGGAGGTGTTCGAGTACCGCTGAAGGTTCTGGGTCAGGCGGGCGTTCACGATGCATGGTAAACCTCCATCACGTACCTGTAGAAGCATACCGCAAAACATCCGACAGCACGTGGGTGACTGAAGTGTCGTTTCACGGTCTCTCGTGTATGAATAAAACCCATTGATAGCGACAGATAACTCACAGTAACACACTCACAGGCTCAGCTCTGTCTTTGCCGTCTCTCGTTTGTCTCAGGTACTTCCTCCAACCAAGAGACAACGGCAGCAAGTCGGTGAAGGCAGATGAGCTGGGCTCTTTGAGACTGAACATCGTTTATACGGAGGATCACGTTTTTTCCTCGGACCACTACAGTGCGCTCACGGAGCTGCTGTTACGCTCCGCCAACGCGGAGGTTGGTGGTGGGGGCGGAGGGTGGAGGGTTTGGGCGGTTACAGACATGATCTCTGATTGGTAAGACACTGGTAAGAGGTTAAGTTGTGAGCGGTGGCCGTGCTGTGTGTGTTTCTGCAGCCCGTCTCAGCCTCAGCCGCCCATGTCCTGGGGGAGGTGTGTCGGGAGAAACAGGAAGCGGCCGTGCCTCTGGCCCGCCTCTTCCTGCACTACGGCAAGATCGTGCCGTTCGTCAGTGCAATCGCTGGTGCCGAGGTCAACCGCACGCAGTGAGTGCACACACACACACACACACACAAATACACACCATACAAGCCCATTCAAACATACAAGCCCGTTCAAAAACTCACTGTCATATAGTTCAGCTGGCCCCACTTCCCAATAGCCCTAAATTATTTGCACCCAGATAGTGTTTCATTATCAGCTCACTCTGACATCCATGCTGTTCTATGTCAGCTTTGTTCCGTCTGAAGTCAGTTCACCGTTGGGGTTTGTGGGGCTGGATCTTAACTCTTTGGGTTTCAGTAGTACATTATTCATTCTGAAGTTGGGACAGATTTTGCAACAAATGCCAAGCCTGTGTATTTGCTTTTCCACCCGCAGGGACCCCAACACGATATTCCGGGGCAATTCTCTGACGTCCAAATGCATCGATGAGACGATGAAGCTGGCGGGAATGCACTACCTCCAGGTGACCCTCAAACCAATCATTGATGAGGTGAGTGGCCCCATATGTTCTGCTAGTTTACTCTCTCCTGGGCTTAGTCAGGTGGAATTGTTACTCAATGTGTGTGTGTGTGTGTGTGTGTTTCTGTTTGTCTGTCTGTCGTAGATCTGCACTGAGCACAAGTCTTGTGAAATTGACCCAGTTAAGCTGAAGGAATCAGAAAATCTGGAGACCAATAGGGTGAGTCACACTCCTCTCTTACTCTGCTTGATTATGAGCCTGTGTGTGTGTGTGTGTGTGTGTGTGTGTGTGTGTGTGTGTGTGTGTGTGTGTCTATGTTCAGTACAAGTTAAGTGGGTGATAAACTGGACTTTTATTCATTTAAAGACAGCTGTCCAGTGAACTGCTGATCATATGCACATTAAAAGACTTGCTGGACACAGTCATGCTGAACTCAGACACAGTTGCTGGACACAGTCATGCTGAACTCAGACACAGTTGCTGGACACAGTCATGCTGAACATTTTTCATTTAAAAAATTTTCAGAACCGTTTGTTTACTTGACAAACGCTACCGATGTTCCAACTGCACGTTGGTGTGTGTGCGCGCATATATATGAGGTGAAGGCATTCGTGTGTGTGTGTGTGTTTTCTGTCCTCAGGAGAACTTGCGTCAGTACGTGGATCGCATCTTTAATGTCATCACTTCCTCCGGAGTCAGGTGTCCCACGGTCATGTGCGACATCTTCTTCTCGCTCCGGGAGTCTGCTGCCACCCGTTTCCAGGGTAACCGCTCGCACATGCGTGTGCACACACCTGCATTGTGACCTTGAGCTAGGTCGAGTGCTTCAAAGCATAAAACCTACCACCTTCGTTTATTATGTGCTGGTTGAGCTTTCTGTTTCACACTGATCTAAGTACAGTTCTACTTTATTTCTCACAGCATGTGAAGTTACTGTTTGAGTAGCACAAGCTGGTCCTGGAACATCATGAAAGGATAGTTTTTACAGAACCATCCATTCAAAAAAAAGGGCCATGGATAACTATTCATGAGAAATCTTTCATAACAAGATTACCCCTAAAAAGGGCTTTCATAGCCCCTCCTCCATCGCTCTGTTACTGACACATACATCACCGTTACTCTCCATTTCCTCTTATGTTACTCCCCATTTCCTCTTATGTTCTCGTTCACCTCGTGCTTATCGGCATATAGCGTTTGAAAGCGGTGGCAGATTATAGCGCACACAATGCCACCTGCTGGACAGTGTTGCACACTGCAGCGAATATATATAGTAAACAGTGTAAGCATAATGTGATGAGTGGTTGGTAGATTGATAGATTATGCTGATAATAAAAAGGTGAATGATGATGTTTGCGTGTGTATGTGTGTTTACATCTCTTCGTAGTGGACCAGGATGTGAGGTACACTGCGGTCAGTAGTTTTATTTTCCTGCGGTTCTTTGCCCCAGCGATCCTTTCCCCTAACCTCTTCCAGCTCAGACCTCACCATCCAGTGAGTGTGTAGTCCTCTTATCCTTTTTAGCAACACAACACTGACCATTTGCTCTGGTTTTCATATAGAACTTTACATGCAGAACTTCACAAACTTTTTAAACTTTACAAATGGAATAGTACTAGTGTGTGAAGCGGGTGCGTGTGTTCATACATACAAGCGTCCTTGAACTTCTCTGTCTCTGTTTTCCCAAAGGATCCTTGTACATCGCGCACACTCACGCTCATCTCCAAGACCATTCAGACCCTAGGGAGCCTCGCCAAGTCCAAATCTGTAAGTCTGGATCACGCATATTTATGTCCTTCACAGTTTGGTGTTTATCTCACCTGAAGCAGTTCTTCTTGAGATTGTGGGGAACACAGCCATGCACAACTCAAAGGGACAGCAAAACTAGCAACTGGGACAAGGTTTCCTTGTTTGCACGTCACGAATGAGTGGCAGTGATGTGAAGGCACTGTCTCAAGGAAGCTTTCCTCCCTGTTCTCCAGGCCAACTTCAAGGAGAACTACATGGCCGCGTTCTACGAGTACTTCAACGAGCAGAAGTACGCAGATGCCGTGAAGAACGTGAGTGAGAGCCGTCTGGCAACACCGGGTTTGAGGGACAGTCTTTCCTCCGTTCCTGCTGGAGGGTGATCTCCCCCTTTTACCTCATCTCGCTCTGTAAGGGCGTTCTGTAGGGTTAGGGTTAGAAATCCCTGAACGATGGAGAGTTGTCTCATCGAGGTGTGACCTTCTGTCTTGTCTCCACGCAGTTTCTCGATTTGGTCTCATCGAGGTGTGATCTTCTGTTTTGTCTCTGCGCAGTTTCTCGATTTGATCTCATCTTCCGGAAGGTGGGACCAGAAGAGCATCGAAACTCCGATCATGCTGAAGGAAGGGTGAGTCGCCGTCTTTGGCCTCATTTCACTTTATGAACAGAAATCCTTTGATAACTGCTTTTTCTCTCAGACCGGTGTTTTTTTTTGGAAACTGAATAAAAATTCACGCCTTTGTAACAGAAGATGCCTTTGTGTGCTCGGTGCTGACAGCCGTATAATCTGGAACGGCTGGACCCTGTCGTGTGTGTTTTTACAATCTGCCTGTAAGAACCCTTTTAGGTATCTTTGGCTGGTATTCCCATGCTTGGCGCAGGAGTGTTCGATTCTCTCTCTGGCGGGGGCAGCTGGCTGAACAGCTCCTGCCCACCTTGGAGCTTCCCTGGACCTTCCAGACCTTTCCACACCTCTGAAATATGTCGCAGTAGAGAGCGCATTGTAATAGCAGATGGGACCCGGCACTATGTGCCAAATTTCCCGCATTTGTTCCTTCATGCTTTGGCCTTGGCCTGGTTTTCCTAAATAGCCCCTCCTCCCTCTGGTTGTCGTAGAAACTACCTTATTTGGTGCAGCATGGGCCAATCAGAGACTCATTCTGCTGTGAGAAAGCATAGCATCAATGCTTATTGGGCTTCAAAGCTCTCACAGTTCTCACAGTTCTTTGCTTTAACGTGTAATTAAGTGGCATTATGTTGATAGCTGTTTTTTAGATGTAAGCAAGGTTTTTAAAAAGCAAGTCATTAAACGGAGATGCTGCTTGTTTACCATGTCTGTTTGTTTTATTTATGCTAATGATCCCCAGTGGAGGGGTTCTTTACACTAAGAGGTCCTGGTAGTCATTTCACAGTATTGATTTTTTTTAAACACGCTCATTAACCATTAACTCTCTCTCTCTCTCTCTCTCTCTCTCTCTCTCTCTCTCTCTCTCTCTCTTTCCTTCTTGTCCACCTCCATAACTCTGCCCTCGTGTAGATTTATGATCAAACGAGCGCAGGGAAGGAATCGCTTTGGCATGAAGAACTTTAAGAAGCGATGGTTCCGCCTCACTAATCATGAGTTCACCTACCACAAAACCAAAGGTATGGCCAAAGGGCTTTTCCTCTGAGCACGGCAGGTCCACGGTGGCTCTCTCAGCCCGGGTGGTTGATCCTGGACAGTATTGACAGGTGTTGTATTGTTTGTGTTTGCAACACATAAGGAGTATTGTTTTCTACTGGGTGTTTTGTGTATTGTGATGTATATGTGTGTACATGTGTTTTCCGTTTGCCGATTTCACACAACGCGTGTGATTAAATTCTTTAGAGAATTAATAAGTGAAGATACAATTCTATCGAATTCTTAGCATGATATGCCTTGATGGAAATTCATACTCACTAATACTCGTTTAAAATGCAGTTCTGATACAATGCATTTCGCTAGAATGATATGTGTTGTTGTTTGTGTCCAGGTGAAAGTGCTCTGTGCAGGATCCCTATTGAAAACATTCTAGCAGTGGAGAGGTTAGAAGAGGAGTCTTTCAAGATGAAGAACGTAAGAGGAACTGGCACACACAAACACACACATACACATATATACTCGAAGGTTGATTAAGCCATTCTGTTCAGTAAATATTCCTAACTGTTCACTAGCTAATCACTAACTACCCAATGTTGCGTTGGTGTTTAACAGTATCATACTTTGGTTAGTCTCAAATTTGGTATACTGAATATAAATACTTCAGTATACTTCAAGTATACAGAATGTTCAGGTTTGTAAAAGTCTACTGTGTTTTATACATACTGTAATCATGGCCGGTTGTACACTTCTCAAAAGTGACACGCTAACAGCAAATCTAACAGCTCAATGCATGGATGTACCCGTTCCCTTTATGACCTTCTGTCTTTGTCCCGAAGATGTTCCAGGTCATCCAGCCAGAGAGGGCGCTCTACATCCAGGCCAACAACTGTGTGGAGGCGCGTGACTGGATTGACATCCTCACCAAGGTCAGCCAGTGTAACCGCAAGCGCCTGAGCACCTATCACCCGTCAGCCTACCTCAACGGCCACTGGCTCTGCTGCAAGCACTTACAAGACTCTGCCCCTGGCTGCACTCCCTGCACTGGGTGAGTCAGCACCGTCGCGGGCCCTGCTGAAGCTAAACGCATTAGTAGCCTGCTAAGAAAGTACAGCGCTTAGCTGCAAGAATGACGTTTTAAATCACAGCAGTCGTAACATTCCTTGGAACGTGTTGTTTAGATTTGTTTCTCTTGGAGAAGCGTGGTAGATGGATTCGTTTAGGGCAGGGAGTAATGGAGAGACGTTCGCTACAGATAGAGACGCTGGGTGTCGATACTGACGGGCCGCTCGTGTAGGGTTTCGTGCTGACTTTAGCGTGTGTGTCCTCGCAGCGGCCTGCCGGCCAACATCCAGCTGGACATCGACGGCGACCGTGAGACCGAGCGCATCTACTCGCTCTTCAGCACCTACATGTCCAAGCTGGTCAAGATGCAAGGTGAGTCCGCTGGCGCACAATTAGCCGCCGTTAGCCGCCCGAGCGCCTTTGGCCGGCTGTCTCGCTGACCGCCCCATCCGTGTGTGCCTGCCGCAGAGGCGTGTGGCAGCAAGTCGGTGTACGACGGGCCCGAGCAGGAGGAGTACTCCAGCTTCGTCATCGACGACCCGCAGCAGACCTACAAGACACTGAAGCACATCGTCGGCGCCGTGCAGACGCTGGAGCAGCAGCACGCCCAGTACAAACGCGACAAGTTTCGGAAAACCAAATACGGCAGCCAGTGAGTACCGCCTACAGCGTTACATGTTACATGTTACAGTGCTGCGTTACAATGTTACGCTGTTACTTGTGGGTATATATACTGAAGCGGGGGTCGGAGGCTAGAGGTGAGATGAAGCAGAGGTGAAGGGGTTAACTTGCTGCGATTAACTTGTAAGTGTGTTTCTATGTTAGCGCGTGTTGGACATGTCTCAGGACATGGCAGTGGAGGGCCACAGTACAGCTGAGTGATTTGTTATTGACCTCTGCATGAGTTCACTCAGGCATACTGGAGACAGGAATACACTGAGCAGTTTAGGCGTGTGGACTTCATGCAAAGTACTGTTGGTGACACTAGCGACACACTTTAGCCATTTTTTAACAACAGCTGAACAAAATAACAAAATCTGAATAGAATAATAGCTGGAAGGTGATTAGACTGACATAAGAGACCTAGCCAAGCACACCAGGACTGGGCAGCATATTACTGAACAGCAGACTAACCTGTTCTTTGTCTTTTTGTACAGGGAGCATCCAATCGGTGACAAGAGCTTCCAGTGCTATATCCGTCAACAATCAGAGAGCTCCACCTACTCTATCTGACCCCTCCCACTGCCGAGCTTCCCTTTTCTCTGCAATGACCGATCGTCATAGAAACAGCGAATCATGGTCAGCGGGAAGAAGTCGAGTTGCAAGAATGAGACTGATCAAGAGTCTCAGAGGAAGCTATCACCATTTTTTGTGTGATATACAGACTCGGTCAGCAGCTTTCCACCGAGCTGTGTGTCAACAGTCGTGCACTTTAATTGTCACACGTGCCCTGGTGACGATGTTAGCTCTGCCTCACGGCACCTTGTAGAAAAGTTTGTTTATGAAATGACAACAGAAGGAAAGAAGGAAAACTACCTTGTTTTAGGTCTCGAGTATTTTAGGCTCTCTTTAAAGTTTTTAGGACCAAACTACAGGTCTGAGAATATCAGTGTTTTCCTTTTGTTTTTCTGTGAGAGGAAATCTCCCTGGCATGTGCCTGCTGATGAGAGCTTAGCAGATGAGCTCACGTCTGAAGGACAAAGACCCTGCTGGTCTGAACTTTGGGGTGCATGGCCACAAATTTAAGCAACACCTGTTAACTTGAGGCATTTTTTTTTGTCACCTGCCAAAATAAGAGTAGCCAAAATAAGAGTAGCATGTAAAATCCTCTCAGAAAATTGAAATGTTGAAAGTTGAAATGAGCAGGGCCTTAAATCTTCTGAACTGGGATGGTAATTGGGTTGGATCTGTGTTTGGGAGGACCTATTGGAATCTGATGTTCCCTTACCGTGTTTTTTTTCTTTTAAAGACATAACGAGATGGTTTAAGAAACACCCATATGTGATGTGATTGTTTTGTTTGTGAAATCACAAGTGTTTCCTTGCTTTTTTCACCTGTGGCTCAGACTTGTTGCAGTATTGTTTTGTGAACATTCCTTAACACAGCCTCACAGTGAGTAACTTATGCCCAACTGAAGGAGTACGGCACTGTGGGAAATGCAGTTTTTTGTATGTGTGTACATGCCAAAAATATCACATTCTTGAACCATTTTAGTAAAACAGATTCAGTAGGCCCAACTGCCCTGGCATGACACTAAACTAAGTCGCTAACGGAGATAAGACCAATTCCAAGTCACTTTTGTACATTGCCCTTTTCTTAAACCAAATTATTTGTACTGCTTAGATAGCTATGTGGTGTCAAATGGTTGCCCATTGAAAACAGACTGCCACTTCCACCAACGCCAGACTTTTGTATGTTTTTGTCTGATTCGATGTACTGTAAGGAATGCATTTTTAAGTGTCTTGTACTAAAAACTATTTCCCATTGAGAGACAGGTGTGTGTTTGTGTGTGTGTGTGTGTGTGTGTATGATTGAAAACTGAAGTAAGAATATTTGTGGGAGTGATTATGTATCGGTCAGTCAAATCAGTGAAACATTAATGATCAGTTTCTCATCTGAAGATTTTCTCATCTTTTAATGAATTTCCATACATGTTAATGCTTCTATTTTCAGCTTCCATAAAAATGTTTCTCTCACATTTCATTTTCATTTGTGACAAATGTTTTGTCCGTTTGTGTATGAGGTCTCAGAAATTTAATGATTTCACATTTTCCTGACAATTCATTCAGTAATGCATGTTTTAGTGTGATTATATTGTTTTAAAATAAGCCTGACAATTTTCTGTTACCCACTCCAAAAAAGTGCAGTATTTATTTTTATATCACAATAGAAAATTTTGTGGATTTAATAATTTGATTACAAAAGTCCAACTGTAGTGTCTTCTTCAGACACACAGTATAAATAATGCAATAATTTCATGATCAGTTATTTTACCAATACTTGATCAGTTACAAATTATAATTGATAAATGACTCATCTAATCTATATTCTAATCTTAAAAATGGAGAACAGTGTATTTTATATAAGTATAGATTGTATTATTACAAGTCAGATGTGTACAGGTCAAATGTGAAATGAGTAAAAAATATGGATTCAGGTTTTTGTTTTGTTTTTGTTTGAAATGAAGTCAGTAACAATGAAGCTTTGTCTGTGTTTTTATTGTTTCATTTGAATATTAACACTATGGATTTTACTTTTTTCATTTTTTTTTTTTTACAAAAAAAACATTGTCTTAAAATAGGGGGTAGCAGTTCAAATGGGTCTAATTGTAAATTACGTGCTGAAGGGGGAGGGGGTAAGCTAACATAAAAATAATACTTATTGTACCAGTTCCTAGCATAAAAGTGCAATTTAACCTAATGAACTTAGATCAAAAACTAGGCTTGATCACATGCAAAATCAGCCTAAACAGAGTTCTTGTGTTCTTGATAAGACTGGACTAATGTAAATATAGGGTCAACAGCATGTAGGCTACGCGCATTAACTATCTTAGGGTTAGGGTTAGGGTTAGGCCAAGCGCGCAGCGCTCCCTCTGTCGACTGTCTTCCTAGCGCTTCTTGGCGAAGCAGCGAAAACATTTTGCGGAAGAATAAAGTTCCAAACAGACTAGAACGCAACTGACGGAAAATATCAGGGACCTTCGAAATAAGTCAACATTGACAATGCGGAGAAAGAAATTGGTGTTGCGTGAAGCTGTAGCCACCCTCCTACTACTGGCGACGTTTTGCGATGCCCACCGATGTAAGTAACAACAGTGAATCACCGCCGACCTCGCCGATTAAAACAAGCCTTCGCTCTGGTCCGTTTTACAGTCTGATTCCACTTTCTTAGATATTTCTGGGTTAAACTGGTGCATGTCTGCGTGAAGTTGTATTGGGTACCACGTACTCTTAACCATCTAGCTGTTATCTTATTGGTTTACGAAGATCTAAATGTTAAGTGTCCTTAAATATTATGAAACTTTGACGACACTATAGTGTTACAAGATTGAAGTATGGTCCATTCGTCACATTATTCGATATTAGTCTTTCGAAAACACTTCAGTGAATTTGTCACCACCATTCTCGCCAAAGAGCGCTCAACGTTTTTGCGCATGTTGATGTTGCTTGTCCAGTCACTGTGTCGCCAGTAATGTCGGTGGATTAAACTGTACATAACACGTGGTGATACAGTAAATCCCTGCGTAAAGCAGACTGTTAGACACAATGGACGCGGTTAAGCGGGTTAAATCTGTACGCAGCTTCCCGCGTTTCTGTTTCATGTGCCTATTTATTCACTTATTTCAGATACATCATATTCTTCCATATACGTACAATTTTTATTTTTGCAAAACCTTGCAATTTATACTCAGATAGATAAATATAGTTCTGCAAATCTATATTTTGGACGTCTAACCGGTGCCGAGTTTAAAAACAAAACCTTCATACTGTCAAAAATAATTTCCCCGTGCTTGTTCGAGTCCTCACGCAGAACAAGGCATCCCAGTTTCTAACGCGGCATCGCCGAGCAAACTCCTTGCTTGAAGAAACCAAAAAGGGGAACATGGAGAGAGAATGCGTGGAAGAACTGTGCAATAAAGAGGAAGCGCGAGAGATCTTTGAAAACATTCCCGAGACAGTAAGTGACATTTCCATGGATCTCGTGACGCTCCCATGAGACTAGGCTGGGATTTTGTTGTGAAAAGAAGTCGTTTATCATTGTGTACTTAATGTATACTAAAGTCTGCGTTTTTATTTGTTTACGTGAAGAGCGGTGTCAGAGATTGCGCATTATCGATAGAGCGCACTTTATCTGTGCCTTCAGATCAATGAACTTCTCCATGCTGATGACGTATGTTGTGTTACGTGTGGTGAAGTCCCATGACTAGTTCTGGGGACAGTGTAGTGCACAAGACAGCTACATCTTTCTCATTATGTTGCGTGATTTGGTTTAAAATTAGCTTGATTAGTTTGATTAACTCATTATTGTTTGGCTTGTAGTTTTTATCTCAATGTGAAAGTTACAAAAAGGAAAAAAACAAATTAACTTATAACATCCAATATAATGATTGATGACTTTTATATTTTAGGAATATTTCTACCCCAAATATGTTGGTAAGTCATTATTTATCTTTATATAAATGATCAGTACTCTCAAATTCTGAAGACGTATATCAGTAAGAGCTACATTCACATTATGTTTGCTTAAATAGTCATTACGGCTCTCAAAAGGCCAATTCACTTGTAATTCTTAAATTCTGAAAAAACAATATGTAATTCAGAATAGTTTTTACTCTCACTGCAAGGCAGTTACATTAAATCGTAGAAACACAGACCTGCTCTGTGTTTTGTGAAACTCCAGATGTTTTGCTGAGTATTACACTGAGGTTACATCACTACACAGTAGCACATTAGCACATAGGCTTTGCCCTTTACCCACTCACATGGTTATTTGCATAGTTCTTTTCGCTTTATATTGCTTTCAGCCTTCTTTCTTGGCAAAACAACTAATTTACCTGATAACTGAGTGTCTAAACTTTGTCTCAGCCCCTTAAACAACACATTATACACCCTATAGTAACACTATTTTACAAAACAAAAAAGTGCTTTAAGGTTTCATTGTAATTTACTTATGGTGATGTATGCAAATGAATAGTTGAATGATGAATAGGACGTTCAGATGACATCAGTTTGCATGTGTTAGTTTATTGCTTTAATGCAACTGCATCCATATATGTCCTCTGTTACTGTGATTTCCTGATGCTCCCTCCATTAATGAGGCCACTGTGGACAAAGCTGAGTTCCTCTGGAGAAACCTGAATAGAAAGAAGACGTCTTTGTGTTTTAGAGTGCCTGGGCTCACATCGCATAGGTGTCACCGATTCAGGTGCCGCTCCTGGGAGTCTTCAGGACCTCCGCACATGCGTAAAAGGTCAGGCTTGTTCCTGTAAAAGGTCAGCTTTGTTCCTGTAAAAGGTCAGGCTTGTTCCTGTAAAAGGTCAGCTTTGTTCCTGTAAAAGGTCAGGCTTGTTCCTGTAAAAGGTCAGCTTTGTTCCTGTAAAATGTCAGGCTTGTTCCTGTAAAAGGTCAGGCTTGTTCCTGTAAAAGGTCAGCTTTGCTCCCTTAGCTGCCATGTTCTGTTGATACTGACAAAACATGGCCAGTGAGACAAAACCCAAATCTGTGCAATGAATTGATCACACCGCTCCATATACATTCTGCCATCAAATAACCCTCCCGTGTTTGGATGTGTCATGAGGATCAGCTGGGCTGAGGTGTTTTTTTGGGGGTTTTGTGTGCAGAGATCTCAGACCAGTGCCAGCCTCTACCCTGTGATAAACACGGGTACGAGCGCTGTGTAGATGGGCACGCTGCTTACACGTGTGTGTGCAAGGCTGGCTGGAAGGGCACGCACTGTGAGGAGGGTGGGTATGGCGTGACCACTGCCCCATCACACACACACACACACACATGCATCTCCCACTCTCAGAAGGATCAGTCACTGTACAGACTGTAAACTCACAAATACTATACAATTGTAAAATTATAATCACTCATACATGGTAAAGAAAACATTGTGGGGGGGGTATATAGATACATATCATGTAATATAGCATATATTTATGGGTATAGCAGTTATATATGCGTAATAATAATTTCTGGATTACAACTGAATAGACTCTCTGGTTAATCAAAGTGTAAATTTGGTTTTGCTTAATTGTTTTTTGACAGATATTAATGAGTGTGAGGATCCAGAGTTTCTCGCTGGTTGCAACCAAAGGTGCTTTAATGTTCCTGGGAGTTTCCGCTGTGAATGTGAGGCTGGGTACTACCTGCAGGACAATATCCAATGTTTAGGTGAGACATGCCACACCTATAAGCCACACAGCACTGAGAACGACATCAACACATTTGCAGTCAGCTCACACCTACGAACCTCATGTTCTCTGTCACGCACAAACACTGTGTGATATTACAGTTTCCCCTAAATAAAAGCTCAAAGGTTAAATGAAACTAACACACCAAACTGAATGGTGTCAACAGAACGGCGGGGTGTTATGATGTCACTGCAGTGACTCGTTCAGTTTTAATGAATGGTGGTTTTCGTGCCTTGGTTGGAACTTCTTTCGGTTTGGTGTTGGGACCTTCCAGCTACTGCTGAAAGCAAAAGAAGAAGATTGTGAATGTGGTTTACTCTGCACATGAGGGACATGGCCTGGATCTGCCAGAGAGATCAAACGATCCTTTATGTCCCTGTAAAAGTTCAGCATTAGCCATCCCAGCTAACAAGTTTATGTTCCGTGTGTCTCTGAGGTTTTCTTTTTCTTGGTTTTCAAAATATTCTACAGTATGTTCTCAAAATGTGCCAAGTTTTGGGCGTTTTGTCCGGTGTTCTTGGCATTCGTCAAGCATTGTTTTGTTACCAGAATGTTCTACACATTTTTAAAAAGTTACAGTTTTTAAAAATATTCCAGGATTATTCAGTTATATAAAAATTATGTTCAAATGTGTTCAGATAACAATGCAAGGAGAGCGGCTATGCAAGACTCTGGAGATGATTTAAGGTTCTGGAAATGTTCTCTGTTGGCTGATATTATACTGTTATTAAGGTAGAACTATTCTCAGTTCTCATATTTGGGCGGATTATCTAATTAAATGGAGATGGTTTTGACCAACTATTTTATCATAACAGATAAAATGCCTGAAAGGTGAAAGTATCATGAGGCAGCATATTGCGATTCATCTAGACACCAGTATTGTACACGCATGCGTTGTACATCTGTCCTTTAACTGCTTGAAGTCTCATTTTTGCATTAAGTATGAAGTACTTGTTACTATTCAGAGTATTGTCTGTAAAAGGGTTCAGAAGGCCTGTAAGGCTTAAGTAGCATAAACCATGTCCTTGGCCTAGCTTTGGTGGAGAGCCTGATCAAGAATCAGTTGACTCCCCTCCCACTCCATGCTGTCAGCCAGCTGGATTGGAGCCTGAGCAGCTGTTTCAGGAATGCTGGGATTTTTTTTTTTCCTGTAAGAACAAAACACAACTCCAGCCGAGCTGTGTGGCCACACGTGTGGGGAGACCCGTAGAGATGAAAACATCACCATCTCAGTCACTCGCACATGAGAAAGCAGGCCACACTCCCACACGTCTGTGTGGGAGTGTGTGTTTGTTCTAACAGAGTCCCCTGTTCAAGTTCAAAAGTCAGTTCATCATTCTATTCAAAAGTAGCTGATTTTTTGCTATTTTGTCCCATAGGCAAAAGTTCTCTTAAAAACTCTGTAAGAATCACATATTCTTACATTCACTGGCATACATATTACATAATACAATTTTAATATCTCATTAATATGGTATTTCATATTAACACATTTTCATACGCTATAAGATCTATATGTAAAGAGGGCTATAATCATGTAGGTTTTATATATATATAACCAAATTATATATACAGTACTGTACAAAAGTCTTAGCCAACCATTAGGTTTATTGTTTTATTGATTTAACAATGATAAAATGATCATGTATAATTACTTCTCAGTCTCTTTACAACCAGAAGATACGGGACATTTCTATGCAGGAGTAAAAACAGAAGAAAAGTCAGAAAAAAAACAACTTCTGACCTCCCCTTACGCTTGAACATTAATAGGAACCAGGCTCTCTTCAAGTCTCTTAAAGCCTGTTATAATACCCCAATAGATTACTTCAGAACACCTCAGGACAGTCTCTGGAAAAGACTTCTAGATGTGCTTATTGCCACAATGGGGGAGGAGTGCAGTTCTGGGTTTGTGTTTGTGTGTGTCTGTTTTTTCTTAATAAAGAGACTGAGAAATAATTTTATATATGTATGTCATTATACCATTGCCAAAACAACAAATCTAATGGTGGACTAAGACGTTTGCCCAGTATTGTATATATAAACACCTAATCATATATGATATATACAGGCTTTTTGCACGAGTTCCATCTGTTTGGATGCTTTCAAGGTAACTAGCTCTGCCTGCGTAATGTTGCCTGTTCACAGCTTAGCATCTGAGAGACGTTCACGCTGTGTGGTATGTGGCGCTGGTGATGATGTTTTTGTGGAGGAACTGTTTCTGCTTGCTGAAGTCGCTGGAATGTGGACGAACACTGATGTGGCTGTAAGATTTTGAAATAATGAGATAAAAACGGTGTGTGGTGTCCAATCTCTGTCTCACCTCCAGATATTGACGAGTGCAGGCTTTACCCCAGCATCTGTGAGGAGCCGGTCAAATGTGTGAACAAGCCAGGCTCTTATGAATGCCAGTGCCCCACGGGATATAAGTATAACTTTACCTCCCGCGAGTGCCAGGGTAAGAGACTCCACACACACATACACACACACACACACACAAAAATGTTATGTAACAACTGAAGTTTGGATGAAAGTCCTCCCCTCTCACCCTCTGAATTCCCCTGTGGTCTCTGGGGGCAAATTTTTCACGCTCCACATCTTCCTGCCCTCCCTAGCCTCTTGGCACCTCCTTCATTCTTTAGAAGAAGACTGATCTGGACCACTAAAGCTCAGAGCAGGAGCCGTCAGAACTCCAGCCTGGGTTCCCAGAGTCCCACAGTTGCTCCCACACATTAGTGCTACTTGAACTGGGTCCAGTTTACTGAAGTCTATGTCCATTAGCAGATGTCAAATGTGCTTTAGAAGACTGATGCACTTCACCCCAGGTGCCATTAGAGGGCCCCAAATGCCACTTAACGCCACTTAAACACCATGAATGTTAGGCCTCAGCTCAACGTTATCTGATCTTTTGGTACTTTCAGGCTATATTACAAACATCTCTTCAGTGTGTGGCTGAAGAACTATATATAGACCAACAGACTATATAAACCACATTAGCACCACTGGGTAGCTACATGCAGTGATCTTTAAAGGCCTGATATTGCACACATGTCACAGCATTGTGAGTAATTTCAAAGTAGAGACACTAGTAGAGATCACACAGCTGCAAAATATAAAAACAGAGGTGACAAACAAGCTTAAGGCATGTTAATCATGTTATTAAATAAACAAGCTCAAGACTTATTAAACATGTTATTAAATAAACAAGCTTAAGACTTGTTAAACATTATTAAATAAACAAGTTTAAGAAGTGTTAAAAGTGTTATTACATTTGGTTTGCGACGTCGCTGTGGTGATGCAGTCCTTGCCTGTATGCATGTGCTGGTCAGACGTGGACGAGTGTGAGCAGGATGTGTGTGAGGACCACTGCACGAACACGCAGGGCAGCTACTCATGTCAGTGCAACGGGCGCGAGGGCCTGAAGCTGGCCGCCGACAGGCACACGTGCGAGACGATCCCCGTGTGCGTGCCGCTCTATGACCACAAGCATGAGGAGATGCTCTACCTGGGCGAGCAGTTCACCGGAGGGCCGGTCATCTACCTGCGCTTCCGCCTGCCCTCGGAGAGCACCAGGTGAGGGTCGACCTCGCTACGGGAGTGAACCCAGTGACTGAGCCTTGGACCACGTGAGCTTCAGACTGGGTTGAGCTCTAGGTCATGGTGGGCTTTGGGGAAACACCTACGCAGAAAGGTTACAACTTTTGACCACTACAAATATGATTTGTGTATGATTTGTGGGCCTGTGTTGCAATGCAATCATTAAAAAAACATTTGGGTTCCATATATTGCGTGTGGTTTCATAAGTAAGTAAATGCCTTTAGCTTGAATAGCTGTAATTACCAATGTGGGGAAATCAAGGTGTAATATTCCTATTGCTATTATTGATAGGATCTCCCACCTGTGTCAGTCTGTTTACAAAGTAAATGTAATTCATTGGATATCTTTTATTTATAGGTATGTAAATATACTTTAGATGTCTTAGCAAAAAATTGGGCTTGTTATTATAAAGTCCCTTTCGTTTTCCAGGTTCGCCGCGGAATTCGACTTCCGGACTTTCGACCCGGAGGGCGTGATGCTGTACGCCGAGTCTCCGCAGGCCTCGTGGCTCATGCTGGGTCTGAGGGCCGGCCGCGTGGAGGTGCAGTTCAAGAACGCGCACTCGGCCAAGGTCACCAGCGGGGGCAGGGCCATCAACGACGGCCAGTGGCACGTGGTGGGTGTGGTCGTCCGCGCCTTGACAGGCTTGTAAACGGCTTGTTGAACTTAGAAAGTAAAGTTTGATGTCTGTTGCTCGAAATCCAGGTTCGTAAAACGTCCGTGATTGCGAATGTGTTTGATTTAAGCCTGTCCTGAAAAACTTTGGTAAACTGTAGAGCTTCTTATAAAGGTACCTAAAATGCTTGAGCGTCATGGCAACAAGGCAAGTAAGTAGACTAAAACACATTCATGTAAATAAATACTGCATATTTCAGAGAATTCAGTACTTATAAGTCAGTAATTATAGCTAGTGCCCTTGTCTTACATTACATATTACATAGTACAATTTGTAAAAGCACTGGTTGTAGACCACACTGTTGAAGAGGCCTGTTTTGAGCTCTGAAACCTCACTGTTTGGCTTGCGTTCAAACCGTCTGAGCTGCGGTCTGTTGCTCCTTCCCTGCCATGTTTTTGATCCCCAGATCTCCGTGGAAGAGTTGGAGAACAGCATCAGTGTGAAGATCAGCAAGGAGGCGGTGATCAGCATTAACAACCCAGGGGGCCTCTTCAGCTCCACCAACGGCAAGCTGGACACCAAGGTTTACATCGCCGGCCTGCCGAGCCGTGACAGCAGCCTCATCAAACAGGTCAAACCTCCATCCAAACTCACCTCACTGTAGCATAAACCGTGGCCGCCTCAGAAAAGCACTACGCGCTTTTTGTTTAGATACGGTCTGCGTAAACTTCTCTCACGACGCCTGCAGGGGCTATTCGCTCCCCTTCCTCGGACAGAACTGGCTTTCAAGGACGGTGTGTACTCTAGGTGATTTAAATGGGTTTAAATGCGTGTAAATCTCCAGATCAACCCCAGGTTGGATGGCTGCATCCGTGGCTGGAATCTTCTGAACCGGGGTGCCTCTGGGGTGAAGGAGGTCATTCAGGAGAAGGAGGGTAAACACTGCTATGTCTATGTGGAGAGGGGGTCGTTCTTCACGGGGGCTGGACCGGCCCATTTCAACATCAACTACAGTGAGTGGCCCACGTTAACCCCTGTTAGGACTGTGACTGTGTTAAAACCAAACCTTTCAATTCCAGCGTCAACTTCAAGTCCACACGGAAACTAGTTTACTTCCATATCTATGTTCACTTGCTTATCTGCTAGTATGAAAAATGTAATTTTTCGACTGTGCAAAAACATACATAGTATGGAGGTTTATACAGTTTAAATGGATTACCATGAAAAAAAGTTTAAAATAAAGAATCAAAACCTGAGGAATAAACGACCCATGGCAGGTTGGTGTGTGATCTGTACAGGTAGCGAAGGGCAGTGGGCAGTAGATGTAGAGATAAGCATCCGCCCGTCCAGCAGTACTGGTGTTCTGTTCGCCCTCGTCACCGAGCACACGGTGCCCCTCTCAGTCGCCGTGGTGACTCAGGGTCCCAATGATGCGGTAAGCAGAACCAGCAGGAGCATTACCTGCATGGGAAAAACCATTTATATTCATGACTTTATATGTGTTGGTTAGAAAGCGTATTATTTTGTACATGATCATAGTCCCTTAGAGATTATAAGACACCTCCATGCTCACGCGCTCTCCTCCTTCTGTACAAACTTCTCAGGAGCTGCAGGTGTTCCTGGATGCCGTTCCCATGGCGAGGTTGCAGTCGTTGATGCTGTGCTACCCGGAGCACTTGGTGGTGAGGATACGAGTGACGGCAGACGATCTCCAGCTCTCGGCCAACTCCTCCAAGGTGTGGTACGCCGAGGCCGCTCTTCTGGGGCCAGCGCTGGCCAAGCTCAACACCACCATGCAGCGACCGGTGGACACCTACGTCGGGGGACTGCCGGGTGGGTGGAGCTCTGTCATTTACCCCGCCCTTAATTCAGTCACATGCTCCATGGGGACAACCGGCCAAAACTAACTCACACCGAGTCCCTGGGTAGAATCGGCGTGTGACTAACACACCACACAGCTGCACAGTACGGAAAGAAGAGAAAGTGTACAGAGGTCATAGAAGCTGCTTACTTAGGGTAGTTCCTCAAAAATATACTACCGTAAAAAATACTAGCACGGAGTTTTGTTGCTGTTTTTAAACTATATTTGAGTAGCGTGCAACAACTGGCTTAATCAGAAGAATTTTATTTATTTTTTATTAGAAACACTTTGCACAGCAACCGTTGCCAAGCACCCGTTTACGTTAGTCATCCTCCTACATCTCAGCAGCAGGCAGCTTCTGACCACAGGACCTCTGTGGGCCGGGAGACGAACTGATGCCAGTTGCCCACCTAGTAAACGGACAAGTCACGTGCACCTAATCTCAAAGAGTGCAGGAACAGGGAATGTGGTTCCAGAAAGGCAGGCGAGTCCTTTGATTTGCCTTTAAGCAAAGCTGTCTGTCAGGAGCAGTGTGAAACTCTCACTGGAGCGTATGTGTAATGCCTGTCCTGAGGATGACGTCTGTCCTTACTAATCCTTTGAAAGCCACTACAAGAACTAGACCAAATGTGCCTGAAGTATTTTTAGCATTTGCTTCATGCACACATGAATGAAAATGAAATATTTGGGAATATTTCATATGGGAAGCAGTTACTATCCCTTAAGTCATACCACTGTAAAACTCAAGGAGCTGATTGTAAAGAATTGCAGAGAGTGAGTTAAGATTTCTTCAGATCAGCATTTCTTGGAAATGGGAGATGAGCACTTTTACAGAGTGACTGGCCCATTTTCTCTGATCTCAGATCTGTTTAATGTCCAGCTTTCTGTCCAGCACTAAGAGGTGATCACTAGAGGTAGTGTAGAGCTGGAATGTACAGAAATATATCTACAGACATGCATTCTAACTTTTAAATGTTGTATTGTGTTGTTAACGATTAGGGTTATTTTTCCATTCATGACTCAGTACAGCTGCCTCTGAGGATTGTGAAAGAATCACTGAAACTTTTAAATTTAGGTTCTTCTGTCCCATTCCAAGTTCCACATGTACAGGAGGTGCTCAAACCCACATCTCCCATATTACCCACTAAAAGAGGATTTTCCCACTATACCTTAGAGAGGTGCTGGAGAACAGTAGTACCGGTAGTAGTAATGGTAATATTTGTGTCCACGCATATTACTTACTTGCTGGTCATATAATAGATTTGTTAGTAAACAGGAATCATTCTCCTTGACTGCTGTGGAAAAGGAAGGCATTTTATCTTCCTGCAGTTTGTCATGAGTTTTTACTTCTTGTTACTTCTTGCTGGTTCTTGTTACACCATACCTAAAACTATGTCAGTTTGTCTAAATATTTAGTTTTAATGCAGCCGCTTACTGGATCTTTAACAAGTTGAGCTTATTCAGTCTTAATAATGCTCTCTCTCTCTCTCTCTCTCTCTCTCTCTCACTTTCTCTCACTCTCTCTCCAGATCTCCCTCTCTCCACCACGCCGGTCTCAGCCTATTACCACGGCTGCATGGAGATCCGTGTGAACAAGCAGCTGCTCGACTTTGATGAGGCTGTCAGCAAGCACAACAGCATCAAGTCTCACTCCTGCCCCCCGGTGCACCCCCCGGAGCCCCCTGTCAGCAAACCTGCCCCTGGGGCAGTCTGGATGTGAGGGGCAAAGTGCGCGTGCCGGGGAGGGTGGCCTTGTCCCACCCGTTCTTACTGCTGCCTGGCTAATTGTGAGAGGAAAAGATATTGAAAGGAATAGGGAGAAAAAGAAAGAACCAGAATGGTGGTCTCGAGTTTCCCTCTGTTGTTTTTTCTGGATTTCCTTACACCTAGCATATTGAGAATCCTGTGAATATTAATGACATACACTGTTATCCTGAAGCTGTTGAAGGGCATTGCCTTCTGTATATTTCCTCTGTTTCAAAGAAATACCATGTGATGTGATATGGAGCTGAGCTCTGATTGGTTTAGAATATATGTTCTGATTGGCTGTAGAGGACAAGACAGATCCAGTTAAAGTTTTTTAAGAGGATCATCCAGCTTCCTATTTTTAAGTGAATCCTTTTTACACACATTCATCAGTGACAACGCAAAACGTACTAGAGGTATTTAACATGCACTGTGTAAACAAACAACTTTCTATTGTAGATTTAGAGGTAAAAAAAATATCTAGTGTATTTTAATAAAAGTAAAAAAAAATTAACTTTCTTCCAGAGAAATCAGCAGCTTGTCCTCATTTGATTAGATACTAAGTGACAACGCGGTAAGAACTGAGTGTCCTGCACACCAGAATTGCTTTTTTGCATAATCGTATTGATAGCTTCCCTAAACTACGGAATGTTTTCCATTTTAACCGCAGCAATTATGCAGTATGTCCTTGCACAACATTCGTCTGTTGTGTTCAGAAGTATTATTAGAAAAATAAGGGGCTGGCTTAATTGGTTGGTGAAATTTACTATAACAAGAACTGGGGAAAACATATTATAGAAGTTAGTGGGGAGTGAGGAGGCAGGTTACATGGAAGATGCAGCAAATCAAAGTATTGGTGTGCAGTGCAGATGAAACTGTGGATACTTGGGCGACTGTCTCAGCAGAGAATTACCCAAGGAGGTGGCTTCGATACTTGGACCGGACAGAACATTAAAAAAATAATTAACCCTTTGATCAAAGAACATGCTCGTTCGTCTCCTACCCTCCCAGCTTCATCACCTCTAGACCCCGATTAAACATTTAAAATCTAAAAACCATCAGACATACGGCACGTTAACTGCAAGCTCATAGATCTATATTATGAAAACTTCTTGTAATTGGTTATATTGGAGGTCGCCCTGGCTATCGAAATTCGTGACAGTCATGTTGCCTAATCTGAAGATAACGCCTCATTAACAGAGTGATGGGCTGGGGAATTTCTACGTCATTCATAACTTCAGTCTTTTACGTAGAGCATATAGCGTACTGCAGCAATAACTAGACCGTGAGCTGGCGCTCTCTGCTTTGCAGAGGAAATGTCTGCATTGGAAACTCCCTGTGCGTTCACGCTGCAGAGTTAACTTTACACCAATAATTCGTCGAATCTGCTGCTCATGTTTTGGGCACAAGAGACGTGATGAAGGCAAACTAAACAGAGAGCGGAGAGCAAAGAGCTCTGGCTGTGGCGTATAGTCGGAGGTATTGAGTCGTTCTGGTATGTGGTTGGGTTTGAAAACCGCGGAGTTGAATGTAGCGGTATAGACTGGCCCCGCTGCGAAGTGAGTGCTTTCTCTGCACAGTTGCTGTTTGGTTGCTACGTTTGATACATAGAGGGGAACTTTGCCGAGCTTGACGCAGAACCAAACATGCAACTCATCTCGGGTTCCTTGTTAATCCTTATGTGCGTCGCCTGGTCCTCGGGGTGTAAGTAAACAAATACTAGACATTTCAAATATTGTAATTATTGAATAATCGAATTGAGGACTTTTTAAACAAATTGGAAGAACACCAGCTAACATTTAACAGCAAACTCTTCAAGACACTCGCGCACCAACCAGTACAAAGAGTAGACTTGTATAGTTGCTATTAACAGTTAGCTAGCTACAGCATACTTACTGGTGTCCATTACCTTACATGCGTTAAATGTTCTTTACCTGTTCTTCACCTGGACAACCCGTGTTTCGCAGTGTCCTTGTCGCCGGAGGAAGCTAACCAGTTTTTAAGAAGAAACAGAAGAGCCTACCAGGTTTTTGAAGAAACGAAACAAGGACATTTGGAGAGAGAATGTGTAGAAGAGATATGCTCCAAAGAGGAGGCAAGAGAGGTGTTTGAAAATGACCCTGAAACGGTAAACATCAGCATCTTTTTTTGAACGGTTTTTCTTCATTCCTGGTTTATCGTCCTTAGCAATATTGACCTAGCTACCGCACATACTGCAGAGCTGTAGCGATACCGTGGTAAAGTACTAGACACAGGATAAGTCACTGCTGTGTCGGTGCCTTTTCTATCGGCTTCGATGGGTTTGATATCTTGTTGTGATGACAGTCGTCGACCTTTCTCCCAAGCTGATGCTTATCAGTTGATTCTTGGTGCCTCGTTTTCATACCCCAGTAAATTCAAACGACGATTACCCTTACTTTCGCCTAGAATGAAAGTGTTTTTTGTAGCAAACTGAATGACACAACTTCTCTTAAGTCTGGATGATTTATCGAAGCTGTTCCATGTCCGAGCACCTGGCCCTGGGGACTGTCATGTTTGTATTGTAGCCTCCGGCTGATATGTGTGAAGTTGCTTGGGGCGTATTAAAATATTTAGTTCTCTCTTGAACCATTTTGATCCTGTATGCGCTTTCCCCCCAGTGTTTAAGACCTGGAAATAGCTGAATCTGAATTGCTGCTCCGCAAAGGTCTGTAGTATCTATCAGTATCTATCTTGCTTTCACTTTTCCCAAATATAATTGCCCAATCTCATGTGACTTTATTTTGGCTTGAGCTCATATGCGCAAAACGTAGAACCAGCGATTAATGATTACTTACATTTTTTGTCTGCTGTCTTGCAAGCAGTGGAGACAGCATGTAGTTTATTAGAATGATCTTTAATAGTACTTTACTATAGCCTGTTTTCCAAAAGGAAGGAAGGAAAAATGTGATTATGCAAATGAATCAAGTCTACAGCATTGATGATTGGTCTGAAGGAGACTTACTTTGATGGTGGAGCAGTGATGACTGCAGAGGATTGGAATGTGTTTTGAATCATAAATATATGCCTGATTGGTGTCTTTGTGCTTTTATCTGACTCGTGAACATTGTTGTACCTAACTTTCCTGAATGGACTGTTTAAGTAGTTCAGACATGGTTGTACTGTGATTAAAAGAAGCTCTTGTGTTTTTGGAACAAAGTTAGGTCCCTTTTGATCCAGTGAGATGTCAGTGCTATCATTAGAAGGCTTATAATTATTCGCATGGGTTTCTTTTTTTTGGTCCCACCTGAGAACTAAATGAGAACATGGATTAGAGAGGCACCAGTGAAAGAGAGGAAACGGTGGTGATTAGGTGGGACCGACTTTCTCCGCTCTCATGTTTCACTGAGAGCAGAAGAGGGAGGCTCAGGGTGAAGTGAAGAATGAGGTAAAAGTGGGTCCTCACCCTGCTAGAATGTGCTTGTGTGTTGAAGGCTAACGCAGTTGCACACCTCTCGTTCACTGACTGCGTGTGTGTTGGCGGTTCGAGTGTGAGGAGAGGAGCACAGCGGTCTCTCGTATGCATTATTCACGGTGCACCCGTTTAGTCAGCTCCTGACTCGACGGTACTCTGACTCTGCATTTCCTTGGGACTGCAGCAAGTGTGCGAGCACACCGGTTCCCAGGTGACCAAGCTGTCGCCATGTGCCCGGGTGACGTGCCCTCCCCAGCCTCGTGCCTGTGGGTGTCGGCTCTCGTTTGGTCTAGCCGGTTTAGGACTACAGCGCTCACAGTGACGTGGAGGTGCCGTGGAAGATGCGTTTCCTCCTCGCATGAGGGGAAATACTGTCACCGACTTTTAGTGACTCATGATGACAGAAGCTGACTTGGAAAGTCACAAATATTCTCTGTAAAACTCGGGTCAGCTGTTCTGCAGGCCACGCCCCACAGGCCTACAGAAGTGCATGTACAGGTTGTGTGGAGTGATGCAACTCTAAGAGGCATTTTACACACAATAACTGGCTTGTTTACAAAAGCCACATCTTTAAAAAATGGGTCAACATGTTGGAACAGGAGGAGAGTGAGATTAAAGTATGGGGCTGAATCATTGGCCGATATCCATCGCAGCATCAAGGATGATCACACACTAATGTTAGATGTATGGGGATCAAACTACAATGATAAATATCCACAAAGGTGGGAAGTATTGCAAATATAGACTGTATTGCATAACATCTATTTCATTCAGTGTTGGCTAACAATCTCTCTCGCTACCTTTTTCAGGAATACTTTTACCCAAAGTATTTGGGTAAGTCATGAATACTGGCCATAATTTCTTCGTTGCAGTGAACAGTGTATTTACTTTCGACAGAGGATGGCTGTATTTAGCTGCGTTTCTTTTGTCTCCGTAGTGTGTGTGGAGAAGTTTGGAAACGCACACAAGAAGAAGGAAGACCTGGTCACCTGTGTCCACAGTGAGTTACCCTCGTGTGCATCCTCTCATTTCCACCCTGTCTGACCATCTCATTCCATGCTCCGTTCTCTCGCTCTCGCTGGTTTATAAATAGCTAAATTGGAGTGCAGCATTCTGCAGCTACAGCTGCACTGCAGTGGAGCAGTGAACGGAGTAGAAGAAGCATTAAGGATGGAGGAGAAGAGGTGGGGGTAGGGGGCGACTTGGAACACATGCAAGCGCCTTTGCCGGTTCCGCTGACGTTTGGTGACGGCGCAGCCTATCAGCTCGCGAGAGGCTCAGGAGGGGTGTGTGCATCGTCTTGCGCTCTGAATGAACGCAGTGACGCGCGGTCAGAGCGTGACGCAAGTTCCCAGCGCTGGCGTGTGCTGGAGGCTCGTCTCCCCCCCCCCCTTTCCACTTAACCTGCGCTTTTCTGCTGAATCAGAGGCGGCATCGTGCCGGCTCAGAATCGTGAGCTCTGATTGGTCGGTTTTGGTCCAGCCAGGAGCCCTGAGTCAGAACAGATGATGCTGTGAGATGGTAGTATCCTTTCTCCCACCTCTCTCTCTCTCTCTCTCTCTCTCTCTCTCTCTCTCTCTCCTCACATAGCCCCTGCTCAGGCATGCCCGGGCTTGTCTTGAAGTACTGAGCTGATGCAATGTCAGCAGCACACCAGAGGCACTACAGATATGTACGAAAGGAAATGGAGTGTGATGAAACCGAGTCCTTTAAGCACCTTACAAACCAAGATGCAGCGGTGAAGAACACATTGTGATGGAGCCTAGAGTTGGTGGATGTGTGACCACAGGAGAAAGCAGGGCATTAGATACAGTTTGTTGTTTCAACCCTGACTAATGGACTCTGGGCTGGATTATTTTCATCTCAGATCTGCCCTCTCTGTCTCTCTCATCCCCCCCCCCCCTCAGACATTCCAGACCAGTGTTCTCCCAATCCATGTAATCACCTTGGGACGGTGCGCTGCGAGGACAAAAAGGGTGAATTCCACTGCCACTGTTTTACAGGGTTTGCTGGCAACACTTGCGAGACAGGTGAGAGTCACGAGTCTTCGTTCCGGAAGGACGTACAGCACACAACGCAGTCGGATACAAATATCCATGTAGATGGTAAATGACCACGTAGCGTAACTCTGCCGGCAGACATTTTGTGGTTAACACGTGAGTAACCGGAGCTCACAGTTTAACGTGTGAATTGGAGAAGTGGAGCTGTAGATAAGGGGAGGGTGACTGAGAGGACCTGCATGATGCACCCTCCCCTGCTGTCCTCTGCCTGCAGGACTGCACATGTCCTTTTTCCTCTCAGATTTAGCTTGTGTTGGGTGATTAGCAGTGTGCATGGGATTTGTAGTCCAGGCTGTAGTCTGTAGTTCTCTTAACCGTCTATAAAAGGAGTCGGCATGTTCGTTTGTCGTGGTCACACCTACCGGCGCTGCTGCAGCCCTGAGTCAGCCGGAGGTAAAGGAATTCTGCAGGACGACTCTCTCCCAGATCCATAGAGAGAGAGTGAGAGAGAGAGATAGAGATGATGAGACCATTCCACTGCAGTGCTTTTGCACACATCCACTGTGACTCATGCCTTCAGCTACAATTGTGGAATGACAAGCAGGATGAAAACGGGAGAAAGGGGAAAAACGGACAAAGTAGCTTTTCTATAGCTGAGCATCACCTCGCTGTGTGGTTAGGCATGTCTCAAATGTTTCATTAATATCGGTCTAGGAAGGTTTTTTTCCTGTGCAGGTTCAGCTGAGGGGAAAATGTGAGCCAGACTGTACCAGTCTCAGGTCTCCCTAACACTGAGCTACTGTGCTGCTGCACCTCCTTAAATCCCAACCCACAAACCCAGTCCCGTCCAGTCAGAGTACAATATTCAAACATGATTTGTTCAGATAAGCCCCGCCCCCCCCCTTTGCTGTGACTGGCTAACGCTGCGTTATCTCCTTCTCTTATTGGCAGATGTAAATGAGTGCAATAATGAAAATGGAGGGTGTGATCATGAGTGCAGCAACACGAAGGGAAGTTACCACTGCTCCTGTCATGATGGTTTTACACTGTCAGGCCACCACAGGTGCCTAGGTAAGCAAATTTGGTCAGACCTGCCAATCGTAGTGTTATTCACCCTTTTATGTGGCAATGATTTTATACAAAACAAGAGCAAAACTAAACCCTCGGGTTTCAGTCTAAAATACTGAAACTGAAAATAAAAACTTGAGTTTAAGCTTTTCCCAGTTTTTATGCCCAAAACTCATAGAATATGAGTATTGAAAATATTTATTGAAAATATTTAAATAAATGACGTATCCAGGATACATTTCATACAGCTTCTCCAAAGCAATTCAAATGTTTGCTTTTTTGTTGTTTTGGGGGTTTTTTTTTTACTTCGATCCCAGATTGTAACCAAGAACCTGTAATACAGTAAACGTTCAGCATGAATTCAGGTTTATTAAGTGTAAAAGGTCATTTATGTGTTATGAATGCGTTGTAAATGAGTCAGACTGAAAGCTGACCTATCTGTGACCTTCCCTAATTATCTAATGCTCATTTAAATGGCTATAAGCTACTATGGGGGCAACATGACACCATCGTATGTTCCTGCCTGTGTTCCAGATGTCGATGAATGTACCGATATTCCTGACATATGTGGTACAGCACAGTGCAGGAACACCATCGGAAGCTACGAGTGCCTTTGTGACTTTGGCTACTTCTACAACAACGAGACCAAATCCTGTCAAGGTAAGTCTGAAGCAGGTAGGCTTAGTCACTCGGTGCTAAAGGCTAACGGCTTCAGAAACGGGCTTGCGTACCTGTCGACACTAGCAGTTGAATGTTAGGAATTCTGTCCAGGGTGTATTAGTTTTCGGATCTTCAGAACGGTTTATTTCCCTTTGAGAAAGGTAGAATATCCAGAATAGATGAAAACCACAGCTTGATTCATGTCTTAACAGGTTCCTGGCTGTTCCCACACCCATCATACAGCGAGGCAAAAAAGATAGAACTCTTTGACCAGCTTTTAGAGAACATAATGAGTTGGTTAGCCTCACTGTGAATGGGGCAGGTGAACCGAAGGTGTGAGAAATCGTGTCCTCCTGGCTCAGGTCTAAAAGTGCACGTTCTGTCCACTAATCAGTCTAATCTTTCCACGCTGTGGTAAACAACTAGAAGGGTGACATGGTTCAGCATTCCCAAGCTATAAAGCATTTCCTTTATCCATATCCGTTGGGCCACATTAGGCTCAAGGTGGTGTTGGTTTTTCCCCTTCATTTTCAGCGTGGTTTTTTTTTTTTGTTTTTTTTTTGACCGTGCTCCCTTCCCTTAATCATGTCAAATCGTGTCTATAGAATGAACGGCTGTACTTAATAATCGCAGTGCACAACCAACCAGAATAAATCCAGCATATCATATGAATGGCTGTTCCTTTTGCATACACGTTGAAGGCAAACTACATGTTTGCTCAGTCTTTTCAGTTCCCAGTAATCTTGTGCACTGAAATATTCTTTTTTTTTTTTCCCAGTCTTCGCAGTAAGTGTTCGCAGTACCATCTGACACCGTAATGAAACACCAAGATCACTATCTATCAGATGCATGGAAACTAAGTCTGCGGTCTTATATCTCAACCCAGAACATGCTTGTCTTTGAATGTCCTTTTTTCAATCAACCATGTGTTTCTTGGCATGGAATTCACATTAACAGACCAGTTGTTGTAATTTTACAGGAACAACACTGAGTACAGGTCCTGTATAACACAAGCACATGCAGGTCTTATTGAAGGATTGCTCTATTCATTATTTCTTCCGGTCTTAAACATTGGTTTAAGGGCTTAAGGGTTCCAGTCCTAAACATTGGTTTAAGGGTTGACAAGGTCATGGTGAGCTACAACCTGAAGAGATTAGTTTGCTGGAAATGTTGGACATCGCAGTTTTGATTAATATCTGTGTTTTTCTTCTGTCTACAAGCACATTGGCTGTTGTTGCTGTCTGGGTAAAAGGTCTAATTCCATCTTTATTTTCCCCTTCTGACAGATGTGGACGAGTGTGAGTCGGGAGTGTGTATGGAAGAGTGTGTTAACACACCTGGGAGCTTCCGCTGCTTCTGCGATGGCCGGCAGGGCAAGAAACTCGGGCAAAACCTGAGCAGCTGTGAGGTAATGTTTAGGCTGAGCTCATCGTCTTGTACGACAAACCTCCTTTACGACTGTGCACCTTTACTTTTACTCCTAATGACCGTATAATACTGGCTACAGCTAGAAAAGTGGTGCCGTGACCCAGGAGGGAAACCGCAGTGTGATGTTACTTGAAATCCTGGCGCATAACTCTGTTCTAACTCCTTTAGCTATTTCTGTATTACTAGTAAATATATGCGTCTCCTCTTGTACACGCATCCTTTGTAGTCCATAGAGACCTGTTTGCCACTGGACATGAGGAGGAACTCTCGCTCTTTGTACCTGGGCCGCATGTTCAGCGGGATTCCTGTGGTCAAGCTTCGTTTTCGCCGGCGTGTTCACACTGGGTGAGCATCTCGCCTCTATCCAATCTCCTGAAGTCACAGAGCTATTTTTTCTACTTTAATAATCTCTTGCCTGTAACACACAGAATAAGGCAGGTAGAGTGGGGGGGGGGGGAAGCTTATTACCAAAAAAAACCCCATAACTATACTGTCTCTTTGTTCAGTATTGACTCTCTTTTCCCGCCCAGTTTCACAGCAGAATTTGACCTGAGGACATATGATTCGGAGGGAGTTATTTTCTTCGCCGGTGGTCATCTGAACAGCTCCTGGATCGTGCTGGCCATCCGCCAAGGGAGGCTGGAGCTGCAGCTGAAGTACGGAGCCGTGAGCCGCGTCACCAGCAGCGGGCCACTGGTTAACGACGGACAGTGGCACATGGTAACCCTGCGCTGAGGACTTTGACAAAACCTGAACCGGATCGGGCAGAATCGCCGTGATTTTAAAAGGCGGTGAACGAAGCTCTAACTTTTACTCTTTTCTACGCGTGACTTTCAGATCTCGGTAGAGGAGCAAGCGAGGAGCTTGGTGATAAAGATTGACAGGGAGGCGGTAATGAAGATTGCGGTGAATGGGGATCTGTTTACTCTGAAGAAAGGCATGCATGAGCTCAACCTGACTGTGGGTGGGGTCCCCTTCAAAGAGGACGGACTGGTTAATAAGGTAAGCTGTGAAGTTAGGCTGTCTGATTAGTCGAATATATTTCAGATTGTTTGATGATTGGCTAAAAGACTTGTCAGTCAACCCTTATCAGGCAGAGGCCCCTCATTCTCTTATGATGGAGGTTGCTTTCACGTTAGGCTGTGCACCAGCAAGCCTGAAATCTTTTCTTTCAAACCTTTCACTTTTCACTATAAAGGAGCTTTCTATATGGCAAAAAAAGAGTGTGTTTGCTCTTCCTTACAGCTGAAAAGAAATATTCTTTCGGCGAATAACACTGTAGTAGTCAGCTGTCTCCGTCAGCCTTGCACAGTGCAAGTCAGTTGTTTACATAGTTCTTATTTAGCAGAAACCGTGAGTTTCAGACTCTTAATTGCATAGGTTGCGCAACACTGCCAGAGAATAGGCTTGCAAACTCCTCTCCACAGTAAACACAGGCATTTCCGAATGTTCTCTAGAACAGCGTTCTTCCTTCTGCCGCGACTCTGCTCCGCTCTGTGCTGGGCCTGGGCTTTGAGCACGTGCACAGGCCCCAGACGACAGCATGCGGGGTCGCGCGGGGTCACAGGAGGTCGTCAGATTCCCCGACGCCGTTCCACAACATCGAGTCATTCCGGTGCTCTCGGTGTTCGGTGTAACTGCTGTCTTGACTTTTTCCTCTCGTGGGCTGGACTCTGCCAGTAAGGCTGTAGCACCCCTGCCCAGTACAGACCACAGTCATGATCTGTTCTGGCTTTGCCTCTGGGCTTTTGACTTGAAGGCACCTCATGTCAGGCAAAAAAAAGCGAGCATGGCCAGCAGCAGGTGTGTGGATCGGGACTGTGGGTCCTGCATGTGTGGATCGGGACTGTGGGTCCTGCATGTGTTGTTCATTTACATGGATTCGCCCGTGGGGACACAGCTGTGAGAACAGTTGGCTAACTGCTTTGCCAGTAAGACACTAATCTCCAGTAACTGTTTTTCTGCTCCATTTTCTGGAAAGTGTGTGTGTGTGTGCGCGCGTGCGTGTGTGTGCGCGCGTGCGTGTGTGTGCGCGCGTGCGTGTGTGTGCGCGCGTGCGTGTGTGTGCGCGCGTGCGTGTG
>JAOXYF010000014.1:7434140-7481825 GCA_028565775.1 Sternarchorhynchus goeldii | reverse complement strand
CCCCCACCCTCCCCTCAAATAACATAGACCCTCCTCCAACAGTAAAGCAACATGTACACAATCAAAACACTGTAACTGGTGTATTTATATTATACTCACTGAGACACAGGGAAAATGTATACTTACATTAAACACCCCAAAAAGCACTGCGCCTCACACACACACACACACACACACACGAGCTACTGAGAAGAGAGAGTGCGCTGTAACATATTGAAGAATATGTAAATATGACTGTACAGTGCTTTTTTTAGACAAAAGCAAATGATCAAGACATCCAACTACCTTAAGTTCTAGAATTAAAAGGCCTTTGGTCACCAAAGGCCTAGTAGGTGCTCAAAGTCAATGTCAGTCATGTTTTTTGATTTTGAGTCCTGTCCCTCATTTGTTTAAAGTTTGTTTATTTGTTGTTTTTAATCTTCTGTATTATAAATGAAATCTTTTGTTTTCTCTCCCCTGTGGGCCCTTGGTGTGTTCAGCTCACGGGGAGATCTTTAGTCTTCACTGCCTAACTGGAGACTAAGTGCTATTTGAAGAAATTAAAGAGGTTGTAATAATAATTTTGTAACTGTCCTATATTTGGCAATGAAGACTATGTTGTGTCTGTTCAGGACGTTAGTGACGGGTGAGGAGATTCCGTTTCAGAATTTCAGTTCCAGCTTCTGTCCTGGAGAAGCTATGAACGAGGAGGAAGAGAATTCTTCGATGGGATTATTCTGTATTTTAACATGGTGGTACTAGATAAAAACCATCCTGCATGCAGGCTCATGAGGTGCAATGGAAGTGGCAGATTTAGCTACAGCAGTAAGTTCAGTTTCGTCCTGCTTAAGTATTTAAAATGGAGTGTGTTCTGATAACACTCGGAGTAAAATCAAAACTGGCCGTTATCTGAAGGCAGTTAGAGACAGGACCAGTGAGCAAGAATTCAGTACCTGCTCGTGTTTTTACATTCATTAGAATTCTAATATATCTGTTCATACACTCAAACTATTCTAGTTTAGACCCTACTATGAACTACTGATCCTCTTACTAGGAACTACTTGATTCCTTTCTAACTTCCTGGCGAGACGTTGGAAGTGGAATGCTTTGTGCCGTCCTTTCGTGAAGAGTGAAGAGGTTGGCAGGGTCCTCAGCACGCGTAGGGTGGAGGCTTTTCGAAGGGCCCTAGGGTGTGCCCATAGAGAGAGGGTGCGTTGGGGGTGAGCATGTAGCCCGCGGGGTCCTGGCTCGCCGCTTGGGCCGGAAGGGAGGAGTTGCCGCTGTGCTGGGCTGCCGGCTGGCCCTCGTCTGCCGTCGCCGGCGACGACACCGACCCTGCAGCCTCGGGGCTGGGTTGGGGGGGCGTGGGCCCTGGGTAGTTGCCGAGATGCTGGAGGCGGGGAGAGAAAAAGACAGTGAAAAGAGGCGGGTCTGTCTGCGGCGCACCAGGAGACTGCGGGCTTCCAGGGGATCTCCGCCGTTACCTGCAGGGGCATCGGGTAGTTGGGGTAGGCGGGCAGGGCTTGGCTGGAAGGACAGAAGCCCGTGTAGGTGATCATATGCTGGGTGGGGTTGTAGAGGATGTGCGGGGGAGGGGCTGGACTGGGAGCCATGCGACTCTGATTGGCTGGAGCCTGCGGTGGGGGGTGGGGTGACAGGAAATCAGTAGTGAGGGTGTTGAACGCAGGACAGTTAAAACACCTGAATGAAGACGGTGTCTGGAGCCGGCAAGGTCTCACTAGGTCTTTGAAGGCTCCCAGGATGGCAGTGGTGACGATGCCCAGGAAGACTCCCAGCACGTTGAGCACCACGTTGGACCACAGCAACCTGTGCAAGTTCACCACGTCCCAGCAGCTACTCACGCTCGTGAACTCAAAGTAGTGGGGGCGGTAGTCTGAGCTGGAAACACACACACACACACACACACACTTTTGTCTAACCGTTTAATAACCTTGTTTACCACATTGTGAAACTATTACTAGCTCAAGAGCAATACCACAGGTGTTGATGAGGCAGTTCTGTTTCAGAAGTGAGATTTCTTGTGTAGACATTGAACAGGATGAGCTCACCTCTCACAGCTGTACAAGTCACAGCAGTAGCAGCTGTTGCTCTTCACCTTGAGTTTGCAATCTTGGTTAAAGGACTGACACACAACCTAGATGAGAGAGACAAGGGCCAGGGAGGCGGGAGATAAGTTTCTACACCAATAACATGCTTTAGAGAACATGAATTAGGAACAAATTGAGTATGTAGTTTCCTTTTCTGTAATAAACCTCATCACTATCTTTGGCATCCTGCAAATTAAGAACAATTGTGCCTTTTTACCAGCAGAGGGCACTCTAAACTAAGGAGAATGGTATTCAACAAAAGCCACTATGTCTGCAGGTATATATGGTATACACATCAACCCTGAAACACTAACGTTCATAGTATTAGTGAACCTAACGTAGCCAACATTGTGAAGAGAAGTCTGTAGAAATCCCATTACAGATTCCATGGTGCAGCCATACAGTGTTTCTCTACACAGTTACACACTGGTGGGGCCACATTTTTGCTCTAACCCAGCTCCTAGTACAGTGGCACCAGGTATTTTGTGTTATGACTGCCTTGCTTCAGGGGCAATGGAAAAATTGGTTAGAGCAAAAAAAAGTTTTTAGAGCATATGATTCACTGTGAGGGGTTCGTACCTCGGTGTAGTAGTTGTATGATTCACTGCGAGTGGTTCGTACCTCGGTGTAGTAGTTGTATGATTCACTGCGAGGGGTTCGTACCTCAGTGTAGTAGTTGTCGTAGGCGTAACCTGCACCGCTGGCATAGAACTCGCACCTGCCCTCCATTAGAGGCCTCCTGTCCTATAGCAGGAAGGAGAGACAGACAGAGAGACAGAGAGGGCAGATCTGAGATTAAATAATCCAGCCCAGGGTCCATTATGGAGAGAGAGAGGACGCATGGAGATTAGGAAACAGGGCAGCCTTTATAGCCTGTGGAAATTGAACAACGGTAAGCTGAATCGATTCCAGTTCTTGCAATTAAACTTTTAATGGGCTTTTCTGAAATATGGAACATCTAGTCGTAAAGAGCAAAGCAAGCAATATGCAATCCAGTGTGTGCTGAATACACGCCCGGGAAAAACATGTGTTTAAGCAAACATGATGGGAGAGATTTTAATTGCGTGTTTGTGTGTGTGTGTGTGTGTGCATGTAAAAACATTAATGGCAGATGCATTTGGCAACAACACTTTGTTTCGTTGATCTAACAGCTTAAACCTTTGAGGCTTCATTTAAGGCAGAAATTCTGTTCAGGACCATGATGTCATATTCAATCTTTTTGATTTTTCCAAATAAAAAATTGAAAATAGACTGATTTACGATTTCCAGGACTACCACCGTAAAGCCATTTTATTGGTGTATATAAATTCTGTAAACCAGAAATGAAAAAAATCTGCTGACTTACTAGAGATAATAAATCTGTACATATCTCAGTCACTATACCAGGTACCATGCTTTAGGGTTTTACGCAGCATTTGGACAAGCTAAGATTAAAATTAGTGTTAGACTTAAGATAATGTTGGACTAAACCACAGCTTCAGCAGTGAAACTCCAGAGAAAAGTCACTTCTGGTCCAATACGAAACTTATCGAAGCTTATCGAAGTTAACCTTTATCTATGACTGTGAGAACGTAAAGGACACATTTTTCTTATGAAGATTATTGGTGTGTGAATACCACTGATGAAAAGCTAATCCTGACACTGCAATCCATCTCTACCCATGGTTGTCCAACTCCTGTCAGCACTGGTTTTAATGGGTCAGAGAAGGTTTCCAACATAAAAGTGGGGGAAAAGACTATCTGCTCTGAATGGGCAAAGAGAGGTGAAAATGGCATTACCTGGTATCCCCATCACTCCATCAATATGAAGCTTTAAAACCAAAACATTTCCAAACTACTGCAGTAAAAATGTTGTAAGTGGATGAAATTCACGATCTCTACTCTCTAGGCTGGACTGTAATTGTCTTCCAGTCCAACTGTGTTTTGTGTTTGGACATACTGTATGAATCAGATGGAGACCAGTATCTGACAAATATTTGTCATAAAACATATAATATTTGTCAAATAACAACTTTATATTTCTAACATAACATTCATAAATTTCATATAGTGCAAATAACATCTATAAAAGCAAAACAAATGGTCAGAACACTAGAACAGAAATCATCAAATGAGCTCAAATGGTCTATTTACCCAACAAAGAGGGATCATGTATTGGTTTCTGTTCAGATATTATTTCATAGAAATTCCTGAAATGATTAATAGATAAACTAGAGTAAATAATTTGGTAAACACCTGGACCGTGCTAGTGATGGAATGCCTTATACTTATAAAAGGAATCCCAGGCTTCCACGGAGGTCCTGCTGAAGGCAGTAGATGCGGCGAGTGATCTGCCTGAGAGATGAACGAGCCTGATGTGATCAGTCCGCCGGGTCGTACTGATGAATGATGCTCTGACAGTAACTGTCACCCAGTCAGTCACGACGGCAGTCCAATTTGATTATATCTGCACGGTATACCACCAAAGCACCACCCGGCACCACGCTGACACGGGGAGTGTGTGTGTGTATGTGTGTTTATCTACAAGCAAGATAATGAGTTGAAATAAATGTAATTTAGTATGTATGTATATGGGTCTGTATCTATTGGGAGTGCTGTATGCAAAGGTTTGCCCAGTACACCATCATACAGGCAGGAAATTCCACAGTGCTACTTACAATAAATTCAGCAGCGATGATGCCGTCCACAATGGCGCACAAGAAACAGGCGATTACTCCCAGGCTGATGAAGATGATGGAAGCTACCAGCTGAAGGGAGACATACAGAGAGACAGTTAAGAGTGAGGGAGACATACAGAGAGACGGGTAACTAGATAGAGGAAGAACACACGATCTGCCAGTTTGGAAGAGTCCATGTAATTGTAATTATACACAGGATAAGATGTCGAATATCTTCAGACAGGGCCTAGGCCTCTCGCTTAAAAGCAACCACAACCTCGTAAACTCTTCTCACGCATCCTCAGGTAGGCAGGTAGGTTTCTCAAGGCCACACTTGTGCAGAAACACAATGATGCTGGAGGTTGTATGAGCTTTACTGCATCAGCAGCGATCAATGATAACAAACGGTGCTCAGTTAAACAGTTTTTGCCCAGATGTTCACTATGCAAGTCATTATCTTATCAGGACCTGCACTCTTACCCAATACAAGCTATTGTGCCCTAGTAACAACTCTCATAGTTACATTCATAACAAATACTCAGCCATGTGATTGGTCAGTGCCCTTGATTGCCTTCCTAACACCCTCCCCTTTGCTGGGTGATAACTAGAATGTCTGGATGTGCACCCAAGTAATAAAGTAAATGTACAGCCTTTCGAAAAACCACGCCTGCCAACCCAGGGCTTTATGGGTAATTTACTGCCCTGTAGACCAAAGGCAGCCTTGAAGGTCAGCACTTCCGCCCGGAAAGGGCAGTCCGATTCCCCCTGGTCCGTGTCCTGTCGGTCCCGCTCTCGACGCCCAGCCTGTGCACTCGCTCATCTCCTATCATCACGTTTAACGCAAACACTCCTCCGCTTGGGCAAACATTCCCTCACATGCTCCCGGGAGCCGTTTCAGCCAAGAGACGCACAAGAATCCTGGAAAAAGTGCAGACGTTCCAATCACATGGAAAACCCTGCACCGATCATAAGTCCTACTGCTCCCAAAATACTCTGGGCAGTTGGGAACGTTTAATCAGCAGTGGTTTGCAGTGTGAGGTCATTAGTGAATGACCGACAGCCGTGTGGTAAGTGCTACTCATCTGTCCGGCCAAATGAAAGACATTACGCACATGTGAAGAGACATGATCTTTAGCTAAAGGCCCAGATGGGGCCACTCTGGGCTCCTGGTCCATGGGCTGCCCTGCCACCAGACAAACACTGTACTGGAGCCATGAAACTGTGAGAGTTCTAATTCTATGAGACTACTATGTACTATTAAGTAGGTAGCATAGACTGCATGAAGTATGGCGACTACATTCAGCTATTACCTTAAGCTGTGTTTGCAAGGGAGAAAACCACTAAACAGGCTGATTTACAAACTTGTTCATTAAAAACACACTGCAAGTATACAGTTGGTTAGACTGTAGCCCCTCTATTGCCTTGCAAATTTTGGGTTAGTCATCCTCTAGGTGTTTGTTGATGGTCAGGTTCTGAGCACAGGATTGTTTTTGGTTGTGCTCAGAACTGCCAGCACTGGCACCAACTCACGGAAAAACTTTGCACGTAACAGTGCAAAACCTGTTACGGTGTTAATATCTCTGCAGCATTGAAGGGAAAGTTTTATTCGAAAATTGCATTCAATAAACTATTCTAGGATGCTGTACATCACTACCCAAATAGAAACCCTTCGTTGAAACTCTTTGTAGAACAATGTGTGTAAAATTGCACCATGGGTAACAAACTAGGCCTCCTAACAGTTAATAATGTTATGAAACACTAATACCGCAGGTGATGAATACTATAGTAAAGCTTTAAACTGCATCTCACAGACCTGATAGCTTTTCCATCACATATCCTTAATTACTTTAAGTTGTAAAGGTCATTAAACACGAATTATTTTAAAGCGGAACGTACATAGCCATTAAATGCAACAAATACAGTAAGCATATTTGGACTGATTCATTGGTCTAACTGGGTGTATGCAAATTCCACTTAGGAGATTTACTACTGAGATAAACTATGGTATCCATCTGAAAAACTACACTGAAGACAATTCCCTGTCATGGTAAAAACAGGCTGGAAACACACTCAAAGCTTACGGCAGAAGATTAGCCAAGTCTGGGACAATAGTATTTGAGAATATCTTCTCGCCAAGGTAAACTGCATCACTCCAGAAGCCAGATTCAGACTCCAGATGGCATCTAAGACGGAACCCAGTGCTGGTGACGGAATGCAATGATTAGAATGTAATGATTTCAAGCCCAAGTGAATCCCACTGGGCGGCTGCACCTCTAGGACCGGCGGAGTTAATGAACAGTGGAGTTAATGACCATTGTTGAGCAAGGGCTGTCTGGCACGTGCCTGTCGGGGAGAAGCCTGGGGTGGGGGTGGGGGTCCCTGACGGCAGCATTATCGCACATTATCTAACGCCTAGCAGCTGTCCCATAAAACATACTCGCACTGCATCCCTCTTCATTCACCTGATCCCAGGGTCCAGCCAATCAGAGCACTCTGTTCCATCTGCAGACAATGTAGTGGGCTGTAGAGTGAGAGGGAGGAAATGCTGCATAACTGTTTCTAACAGTCCAAGGGCAAACAGAGCAGAGTGGTCATGTGATTGATGATCATGATGGTCATAGGCACAATTGAAGGCGGGAGGTAGAGTTAGGACACCAGGAAAGAACATTGCTTTGGCCACAGAGTGACCAAGAGGATGGGAAACTGCTGGCATAAAACACACACACACACACACACACACAAAAGGAGGGCTTATGGGAACTGACGCCTCTGTAGATACAAGGCAGCTAAAGCCCACTGTGACAGCAACAGTTGTCTAACTTCTAATCTTCCCATATGTAAGGTATATAGCTATTACATTCTGTAACAACCAAGTGGTGTGAAGGGCTTTCAAAATGAACTGCGTATGAAAATTTGATCATCATCAGCGATGGCTCAAAGGAAGACAAGCATGCCATTTTAGCTATGATACTTCACAAACCAAAACGGTGTAGAACATTTTATGGCTTCAGCAGTAGTCCCCGTCAGAAAGGTACACGCTATAATTAATGGACCCAAAAATGCTGTGATATTCACAGTTAAGAACGGATATGTTCTAAAATAAGTGCAACTCAAACTACGCTGTCAATTCAAATGAATTAATTGGTTGCCTGGTTTGTAATAGGTAATAAATAGGTAGTAAATCCCACCCCATATAAAGCAGTAAAAACATTCATGACAATTTTGGTACTTTGCCGTTCACTGTGATTAACGGTCTTTGTCCTGAATATTCCTCAGTCTGAAGGGCTCCTCTTTCAGCTGCACCATTCTCTCCCCTGTAGTGTGAGGATGTCTGTATCATCTTCCTGTATCTGTGGGTTCACTTGCTCCAGATATCTGGCTTCACTAGTGTCCATCAGCCATGTCACACAATACTGATCATTGGGCAGAATTTTAATAGGGGTTGTTACATGTTAATGTGTAAGTCCTACTGCTTCAGGGATAACCTGCCCGTGTGAGTGTGTGTGTGTGTGTTTGTGTGTGTTTGTGTGTGTGTGAGAGAGAGAGAGAGAGAGAGAGAGAGATAGAGAGACAGAGAGAGAGAGAGAGAGTGTAGGTAAATAAGCATGAGGTTTATACAGGAACTTAAGTACAATGGGCTGTATATATGCATGTGTTTGCTTAGGGGTGGCTATGGAGTTTTGTTACAGACACTGTGCCTGCATGGGTGTGTGTGTGCCGAGTGTGTGCGAGTGCTAGCACCTCTGTCATTAAATTTTAAAGGCTGCTCTGAGATCAGTGCCAACCCTACTGTGGTGGTGGTGTACATCTGAGAATGTGGATATCAAGGATTTTTTTTTTTCTCATTCTTTGTAAACAAAAAGCAATGGAGTAAAGGTGTGCACGGCTGTGTGCACGTCGGGTCTAAGGTTTGTGTTAGTCGAGAAAGGAGGACGACACGGTGATACAGCAATTCAGGTTACACCAATGCCAAACGTCATTAATTAATAAATGACAACTCCACTTCTGTGGTGACTTTAAGAGGACGCTGTTGTTATTATCCAAAGTAAGAGTATATTCTGTATGAGTGTGGGTTTCAACCAGTGGTTTGTTTTTCTTTGAACATGATATTCTCCAAAGATTTTTTTTTTTCTCCGCACATTTTGTGGAAAAACTGTAGCAATGCTTTCCATTTTGACCCTCTTCCTAACTTTTCCACGGAACGCGTTTCGCTGAGGGATGTAGGTTAAACCAGAAGGTTCTATTCACCTGGTGTTTGGTGGACATTCAAGAGTCCCTCCACTCACCAGGGAGGCGACCACTGCAACCTGAGCAGCATTGTTTCCCAGGAAATCCAACCATTCACCAATGCTAATGCAATTGCCTTGCTGTTTTTTCCTAAGCCATCAGCCAATCAAAGTGAATGTTACTGACTGTGATTCATATCACACACCTGAGAAAGCAAGGCCCATTTAGCCACTAATTTTATTTGTCCTGTACTTCTAGGTTAAAACATGCCATCTGTTTGCAATAGGATCCCGTCTGGTCCTTTAATGTGTAGGATGATCATTACAACCATCCTTCTCCAAAATAAGCAGAAGTACCAAATCAAATTGTGATTGGTTGGTGTGACGTTGCCTATGTACAACAAGGCCATAATTACAGAGAGGAAAACACTAAAAAGTCAACAGTCATTGTTTTAGTGGGAGGAATACAAACATACATTAAAACACTGATCATCAGGACCATTTTTGTTCCTGTCCTTTAGGGTGTGGTTTTACCCTCTTACCACTCAATTCATTTTCAAAATTAAATAAGAAAAACTGATCCTAGACTCAGTCAAATAATTTGATTTCTAATTGTTTTTTACTACTTCATTTAATCCTACAAAACGCAATTAACAAATTACTACACAGCAACTTTGTAATGAAATAAATGTACCATAACAGTATTCCAAAATCCACTAAATTCTTTATCATTTAATACAACATATGAATACAAACTAATATACTCAATTGCCATCTTATAATAAGCTTGTATATCATAACTCATAAAAAATATAATCATAAAATTTGTATCAAGTCAAAGTACTGGATAATTACATTTAAACTAGCTCATACTGCAGAGAAGGAGAGAGGTTTTACTCACCATGGGTTTGCGATTCTCTACAACGTTAAGGCCAACAATGCCAAGGAACGCTCCAAAGCTCAGCTGTGAAAACATGGAGCAGAAGTTCATCAGGTACAGACACAGTCTATGCAAATTTACAAACTTCTAAACTGAGCTTCCTTCATTAACTACTATACAGGAGAACCAGGATAGGCTGACTCCTGAGTCGAGCCAGACTTTAGTTTACTGGAAGCAAATTTTCTAAATTTATGAACGTGAAGATGGACGCGTCCATTAAACTGATGAAACTCGACATAAAGATATCAAGTGTGCCTCTTCTCCTTGGCATAAGTTACTCACTATGATACCAGAGTAGTATCCAGATACTGCCACGTTGCCAGTGCGTGTGGCAGACAGGAGGCCTATCACCAGCACGATGGTGGACAAGGTGAGCAGAGCCACGGTGGACCACAGCGCTGTCCTGCGCCGCTTGCCGTACTGTTCTGCGGGCAGATTTCAGAAACTCATCAGGTTCTAGAACTCATCACGCGCCCATGCAGCAGCAGAAACGCCATAACGAATAATGGAGTGATAGAGTTTTAAACTGTTCGCAGATCCTGTGTGTGTTCGTCCTGTCTCCTCGTCTGAGGTCCAGGCCAGCTAACATGGGTCAGTGCGCATAGTGACTGCAGCCTGCCATTATGAGCCCAACTTTGAAAAACAACTTTAAAAGATACTTTGCAGCACCTAATAAAAAAAGGCTGTAAAACTAACTCATGCTGCAGAGCAGCAACTCAGTGAGATGCATCAGATTAATAACAGATTAGATATTCAGGCTCTGGAAATAAAACAAGGAGACTATGCAAGAAAATAACATTCCTGGACAACTAAAATATGCAGTTAATGGTTTTCCCCCCCCCTTATGTAGGTATGAAGATATAAAAACTGCAATGCATCAAAAAGACATATCCAGCCAATACAATATCATATAACCTATGACAGGAAAAAGCATTCTGCAGAAAATATACTCTCATAGTGTCTTACAGAATACTGAACAGAAATTACGCCTCTTTCAAGAAACTAGTAAAGACTATAGAGGGCTACTTCAGTTTAAAACACCAAAGCATTCGGTGTTTCCTTAACGTAATGGTTGCTGTACTTCAATTTGCAACATGAAAGGCTGCAAACTGTAAAGCTGATTGTTAAGACCTCTAGGTAACGACGTACTGAACCGCCAAAATGTACTGCAGAGCGCAACGAATTGTAGCCTAATCTGACTCACCGTTCAAGGACAAATTACCGTTTAATAATAGGTGATTGAAGTTAAGGGAAAAAAATCAAGGCGAGAAAACTATTTAAAAATTACGTCAAAGCTAATTTCTATCACTTAAAATAACAGCGCAAGGAAAAAAAAAGCGCAATCAATTATTTAAATGTGTACAATACTTCTACGCTACTTACCAACAAGGTCCACATCTGCGGCTGGTTGTACTGCTGGCGGGTGCATGTCTATTCAGTTGTTTTAATGTACGAATGAGACAATTCTACACAAAACGTAACCCAAAAATGTGTTTCTATTGAGTAAAAATTAGTTTTATAGAGCTGGCCGGACGTCTACACCGACGCGCAAACAGATACGCCGCTTCTCAGTTTCCATTGAAGCGCGTGCAGGTGCAGTGGTCAACTGAAGCTGGGGACTATCGTCTGACGCGCGAGCGCGACCCGTTTCCAAGGGGAGGCGGAGGAACTACAGATAAGGTTGTACGACTGGCCCCCGAAACCCCGGCCACACAAACGATAATGCGCAATTGGTTTGATCTTTACTTTTTGCCTGCTGCCGTATGAATGAATGGTTACTGACTAGTCTAGGAGAGAACGTTATAATCAGTATATTGAAGTAGGGATGTCTCAGAAATAGATCATCGTATTGCAAACTAGTCAAGAAAAACAAGTAAACTTACAGTAAATGTTTTTCCTTAAACTTTTAATAACCCTGGGAATTTTTACCGTCTTGTGATATATAATTATCTCACACTTCAACAGTAACCATTAGATAACCAGTAAGAGTTGTTGTTCAGACTGATCAATTGACACTGTACAATAAAAAATTAGACAAGTTTATTCCACACAAATAAAAACGAATCACATTCATAAAACAGACTCAACTCTAGAATATAAAAGACAAAACTAAAAGACGCGTTAAAACAATAATGTGAAGCAAAAAGCAGAACATCAATCAAATCACTGTGTTGGGCAGCCATTTGCGTCCACGTTAGTGCTGGTTTTTCGAGGTGAGGAGTTTGGAATATGCCACCAATTGTCTTGGTTTGCCTCACTAGATCCAACAGCTGTGCTGGTGCTTGCTTCTGTGAAAACACACCACACACACACAAATATTTTCAATAGTAAATACAAGTATAGGAGGGAGAGAGGAGACCTCCTGAAGGATTTTATAATGAACACTGAGCTCTGAAACTGAATGAAGCGCTGGAGCACAACTATGCCTAAAAACCAAACGAAAACATGCAACACTTCCTGGTCTGATTTAGCATGCAACAAGAGTTGGTTGGATTGCCTGTTCTTTGCCAATTTGGTCTGATTTTCTTATTACACTGCAACTACACTGAGTGTGGAGGAACAAGTAGATGGTTAGTCAAAAAGGTGAAAGGATGGTGGCCCTTTTCAGACTTCAACAGATCAGCAAGGTATCAAGCCCTTTATGTGAACACAGTGCAAGGCTCCAGCGCTGGAGTTACACCTGCTCACTGGTACAACCCAAGTGTGATAGGGAAACTGCAGTGCAAAACCATGACCCTTAAAATAAACGTACAAATAACCAAACAAAATGTTATCCCTGAGCACAAATGCATTACCCTCATCGTCACTTTCAGAAGAATCCGTAAGTTCAACTGGTATGCACGAGACCTCTGATGAGAAAAGGGAAAAACTGACGACCCTGCAAACAACTTAATGCTATTTTCAAAGGGCACAAGGGGAGGACCAGGAGACAGACTAAAGCAGCTACATACCAGGCATTGTTCCAAGGCTGGAGTTATCGAAGAACTGTTTGGGGCACTTGAGGGACATGGGCTCGCCCCCGACACGGATGTCGAAGAACTTGCTTTTGGGCGAGTCGAGGAAGACTTTCTTGGGAGAGTTCACCTCAGTTTCCACCAGTGGGGGCTGCCGCTTGGTTGGTGTGCGGGGAGACTGTGGCGCTTCCTTCCTGCTTCCCTTCAGTTTATAAGCCCTGTTCTTCCATTTAGTGATTTCTTCTTGTTGCTTTGTAAAAAGGCTAAAAATTACAAAGTTAGATTTAGAGATTGTTATTTTTTTACTTTAGCTAGTTCAAATGCAGCAATTGATTTTAGCATAAATTCTAATCAATGGTTACCTTTCAAAGTGTGCATTTTTCTTTTGTAGCTCCTCAATCTTGTTCTCTTTAAGGCAAGCAAGAGTTTTGGTCTGGGAACCTGCTTTAGAATGGGCCTCCTCACCCTCCATAACTGCAAAAGAATAGTGATGACATAGCAATTAGCTGGTTAACAGATGCTTCGAAGAACTTTCAGAAGCTCTGTGAAGTTCCTCACATGAATGCTCTTCCTCCTGCTGGCTCCTGAGAGTCTCCTTCAGCTTGCGGATGACCTCCTCTCTGTGCTCCAGCACTGATTTCAACTGGGCTATTCTAGAAAACGTCAACAGAACAAGAGGTCAGCTCGCTGCAAACATCGTCGGATCATTACATCGACCATTTTTGCTGTTTGTTTGGTTCACCAATGTTGGTGAACGGTGAAACGGCCCAGTAAGTGAAATTATAGCGCCTCACTCTTTTTCGGTGCCCGTGGTTACGGCAATGTGGTCCAGCTCCATCTTCACCAGTTTATCTTTCATGGCCTCCATTTCAGCAGCACTGGGTGGCATCTTCGTCTTTGCTAGGGCCTGGACATTAAAAGCAAACTTTATTCAAATATAATCAAAATATTCTAGAAAACTGCCAAACTAGGTCCAAGTGGGGAGGGGGGGGATTAAAAAAAAAAAAAAAAAAAAAAAAGCATCAAAAATGCAGTTTTGCCTCAACCATAACACTGCATTCAAAAGGCTATAAAAGAAGCAGAAGAGGGCAAACAAAGGAAGGAACAAACAAAAACCTAAAACAAAATGTTTTACCATCCTATATTCAATATTGATTTTTTTTTAAACAGCATACCACAACCTACCTCAGATTCTTTCAATTTTGTTTGCAGGCTCTGAATCAGGACCTCTTTCTCCTTCATATTTGAGTTCAGTTCTTGAAGCTTCTCAAGATGTTTCTGACTGGATTCATCTGCCTGGACCTTCAACTCCTCCGTCTTCCGCTGAATCGCCTAATTCACAATTATCTTGCTCAAAAGTACTCACATCTAAACTCAAGATGTGCATAATAATAATTTTAAATAATAAAAAATTTAATCAAAGTGGAAAGAAAGCCAACATTTCAAAGCTACAAATAACGGCACTGGAATCAGTCTGATCCAAAGTTGTACCTGCCATCACTCCCCTATGACCTCACTTGTTTTATTGCTAATGGCAACAGGGAAGGGCCACAGGGAAATGTGGTCATTGTGGACTGGACACTTGACTTAAGTCATTAATAAAAACACAGAATATTTCCACGTCATGCAGACATTATGCCGATTAGATTTCATTCACAACGGCCTCCTTCTAGCATTACCTCCATCTGTTGCCGACTCTGCTGCAGCTGAAGGCAGAGGTGCTGCTTCTCCAGCAGGAGGTCAGCCTCGGTCTTGGGCTGATTGGTGCTGGGTGCTGGCAACAGGGCCAGGTTCTCCCTCTGCTCCTCCTTCAGCCTCTGCCCCAGCTCAGCCGACGAGGATCTCAGGACGGAAACCGCAGAGTCGTGCTGCTCCAACAGCCGCTACAAGACGATAGGTTCAGCAGTCAGCGCATGGGATGATGCAAAATGAACGAATGTTGAACCAAATGAGAATGTGCCTCCAAGACGAGCCAAGTAGAATGAAAGGCAGATCGTACGTGGTAGACGGCTCTCAGACGTTCGGTCAAAGTTGAACGGCGAACAAGCTCTCGCTGGAAGAAGTGTAGTATGGCTGCAGTGTCAGCAGTTCCGACCAGGGCCCTGCCCTCCTCAGCTACACGAGCCTGTGTCTGATGTTCTTCTGAGAGAGTAGCTGCATGCTCAGCTGCACAGTCTTCCAGGACCACCAGGATACTGTTCATATTCTACCAATGACAGGCATGTACAGGCAACTTGAAGCATGATTCCGTAAACTGTGAGCCATTAGATACTACCATGTCAGTTCTCCATCATCAAACAGTAATGATTCGGTCTCCAACTTAACCATTAAACAAGTCACTAAACTCAACGTTCACACAACCGCCGTCTTAACAGGAGGCACAGATTTAATTTCATATGATGTTCAGCTAAACAGCCCTGTTAGCTTTCGTTCAAAATAGTTTCTAATACTAGAACGAGTGCTTTTTCTTTATTGCACATAAAGACATTTAGAGACAATCATTCTGTTGGTGGCGAATCCTCCACTATTGTTGGCAAACTTACTGACCAGGATACATTAGTCACACAAGTTTGGTTCATGTTCAACTGCATTCACCTGCAGTTTCTGCTTGCGTTTTTCCAGCAGCTCCAAGAGTCGCTGGTCCCAAACGTCTTGGAGGTCTTCGTGGAGCACCTGGAGGGGCTGTGAGGGAGCCTGAGCTCGGCGAATCAGCACATCCTGTAGCCTCCTCTCTTCAAAGGAGGCCACGTCATGCTGGACTTGGAGCATGAAGTGGGCCTTATGGCACTGTGCTGATCGCTTCAAGATCATCTAAGGAAGTTGAGAATGAGTGTTGATAAGTTCCTTCTTCAAAGTGGCCGAATGGCTGCACGCTTGGAAATGTTAACTACATGCACTTAATGTAAGGAGCGTGTTAGGAGAGAACTTTAGTACTCCTCTTCGCCTTTTCATTCAACTGGACAAGATCAGTTTAAATCACTTTCGATGGAGAAGGTGCGCACAAGACTAGCATGTTAGGGTTCAAACGTGTTTCACGTTGACTCTTACCGCAGTTTTCCCAAGGACATCATTAAGTTGGATTGTTTTTGCTGACAGATCAGCAACCTCTGTTCTGTGGGATATTGGAACGTATGGCAACAACTGACTGAACAATGTCCACTCTTTGAGGTTGTGGTTGTCTCCAAGAGCATGTTTGAGCATTGGATGGTCAATGATCCTCTGAAGCTTCATGAAGGCAGACTTTGGGAGGGTTAAAATATATATATTATTTGTACAAATCCAGTTTGAAGTATCATTTGAAAACATTCAAATACAGTATTGCCTAGAAACACTGATTTATAGCCATGTTGATGCATCTTAGCCATAGTTAAAACATCACCCATATAAACTTAATAATAAAAATTAAACAATTGACAAATGTAAACAAAATTAAAATTGAGATCGCTTACCTTAAGCTTTTCATTAAAAGTTTCGATTTCAGAAACTGTCTTCAATGTTCTTTGGTTACAGGGAACATTGGTCTGTTCATTCATATTAGTGACTGTAGCATTTATCTCATGAAGGGACTGATTGGAGGGTGGGAAACATTGAAAAAATTTGAAACATGCAAACAACTTAATAATAGAAAGTTTAAAAAAATAGCTGATAAAACAAACCTTGCTCAGAGAACTGACTTCTGATTCAAGAAGCATTTTTTCATTTTCTAATCCTTGCATTTCTTCCTCTTTGTGTGTCAACTGAAGAAAAGAAAAAGAAGCAAAAAACACCTCAAATATTTTGACAAGTACAAAATAACTGATGTGGCTTATACAAAGGAGAAAAAAAAAAAAAGTAACAGTGCTATTTACCGCCTCCATTTTTTGATCCAACTCTCTCCTGAGCTCGTCTCGCTCTTTCCTGACCTCTTTTAGGACCTCCAAGAGCTGCTCAGCTTTCATCTTCTCATCTTGTAGCTGGTCTTTGATGCCACCAAGACCCTGAAGTTCTTCGGTCAACCGGTGTCTCTACATATTGAGGAAAAGCTTTTTGTAAGCAACAATGCTTGGAAAACATAACCATTGTTCAAATGCAAAGATGTCAGATTTTGTCAATTTCTGCAACACATACAAAATTGTTCTGTTAAAACAGCAAATACGTGTTCTTTACCATTTCTTCACTGTCCTTAAACTCAGTACTCAGCTTACTCCCGTCATCTCTGGCACGTTCGAGCATCATGCGGATCTCCTCATTTTCTTCCTCAAGAGAAGTGAATTGAGACTGAAGAGTCTGCAGCTCTGTGCGGACACACTGAGTCTCTGCCAGGAGCTGATCTCTCGAGCTTCTCAAAGACAAAAGATCTTCGTTCAACTGGCTCAACTATAGAGAAGAACAGAAAAGAAAAACAGCTATATTACACATGAATAGTACATTACTGCCGGTTTTGTATTTGCGAATGTTGCAGTTGCAAAACCAAGAGGTGAACTTGCACTTACCTGTTGTTTAAGCTGAGACTCTTTTTCAGCACTGTGGGCCTTCAGCTCCATGTTCTCTTTCTGACTTTGCTTCAATTCCTCCTTGGTGGAATGAAGCAGGTTCTGATAGGTTTTGGACTGAAACACAGGGAAGTGAGCTTAACTCAGTCATTAAGATTGAGGGGGAAAAAAAAAAAAAACACACTTAAACTGATCATCAATTTCACAACTCCACCCACTGAAAAGGACCTACCATTTCAGCAGCCTCCTGGAGATCTTTTCTGAGCACCGTTCTCTCATCCCTCAAAGACTCAATTTCCTCCCCAAGAGCCTGCATCTACGGAGATGAATAAACATTTTACAAGAGTCAGATAAGAAAAAATAGTAAAAATAAATAAATAAAAGAAAAATGAAAAAGTAAAGCACCTTAAGCAAAGAAAAAGATAGAAAGTAGAAAGAACAGAAAGACAGATTTTTCACTGACTTGTTGAAGCTGAGCTTGCATTTTTTCAACACTCAGCTGTTCTGAATCGTGAACTTTCTGATGCTTCAACTCGCCCTGGACTTGAATGAGCTAGAGAGTCAGAGACAAAGACGGTCCAAGAGTTATAGTGAGACGCACAGATCTTTAGAAAAAGGCTACTGTAATATTTCATTGAATGTAACGTAGCACAGATCGTAACAGGTACTGCCCTACCTCTCTTACACCTTGCAGTAGCTCATGGAGGTGGTCTCCTTTCTCAGTAAAATGGTCAGACAAAGCAGACCTGTCCGAGACGCTGCACGAAGCATCTTTCATCAACACACTGTCTGTCTGAGTAGTTGGAGGTTCCATCAAGTGCTTTATCTGCAAATCAAATTCAGGAAAACGGTTCATCTTCAAACCCTATTATTTCAATTAACATTGAGGCAAAGTTGTTAGCTCCTTACTGTCTCATCCTTCTTATCCAGGTTCATCTTAAGATGGTTCTTCTCTTCCCTTAGTTCCTGGAGGACCTGCAGAAGCTGGTCTTTTTCTTCAGTTAAAGACATAAGGTTTGCCTGAAGGCACTCCAAGTCATGAATGTTACATTTCTCGTTTTTAGCCAAGAGATGATCCCTCTCAGCAAGAGCACACTGGACATCTTCCCTCAGCTGCATCAACTGCAGTAAAGAGAGATCAACTATTACAATTAATAATAAAAAGCAATACATTTGCTTTTCATTTATGTGCATATGTCAGCTAAAACAAAAAAATACTGAAACTTCTATTTTACACATTAATTGACAAAAGTAAGATTATATGAAAAAAAGCACAATGGTCTTACAATGTCATCTTTCTCCTCAAGATCTCTCTTCAGCTGGTTCTTCTCTTCTCTCAGGTTCTGCAGTATGTCCAGAAGCTGGTCTCTTTCCTCAGTTATAGTGGAAATCTCAGCTTGAATCTGCTTAATTGTAGCCATATTGGCAAGATCGTCTTTAGTTTTCTCAGATCGGATATAGTCGTTCTCAGTAGCTGTAGACTGAAGTTCTTCTCTTAACTGAGTCATCTGTAATGAGTGAATAAAAAATTACTAGGAATGCTTAGCAACTGCTGCGGTAGAGCAAAAGTAATAAACTAAAAACCATTTGCACTGAATGATTTTTTTTTGGCACACTTAGCAGTACTCATAGCTTTTCACTTCCAGCTGAGAAACTAAATAATGCAATGTTTGGAGCACTTGTACCTGTTCGTGCAGGTTCTCAAGTTTAAAAATCTCATCTTACCTTTTCTTTCTGCTCCTCCAAATCCATCTTCATCTGTTCATTCTCCTCTCTGATCTGGTCCCTCTCTTCAGCCAGAGACTTGATCGCCCTATCATGTTTCTCCACATTATCTAGGACGGCCATGGCGTTTTCAGACAGCTGCTCGTCTTTCTGAGCAGAAGCAGACGCATGCTCTTCTCTCAACTGCATCATCTGCAGTACATAAAGAAAAAAAACTGCATTACATCTCTATGTGACATGAGGTTTAAGAGAAGAAGTGTTAACTGTTCACCCTCTCAGACCAGTCATAATGAAGCTTTTACATGTGCAATGATTTTTAAAAGTGACGGAAAACATAGAAACTGAGCAAATAAACAAAAACAAGAGACACTCAAAATTCCATCAGCCTTACCATCTCATCCTTGTCTTCCAGGTCCCTCCTCATTTGTTGGTTCTCTTCTCGCAGACCCTGCAGTATCTCCAGAAGCTGGTCTCTCTCCTCGCTCAGAGCAGTGAGGTTGGCCTGATCCCTTTCCAGGGCTCTGTCCTCCATATGGTCGTTGGTTCTCACACACAAAAATTGGTCTCTTTCAGCGTTGGCTGCCTGAAGTTCCTCTCTCAACTGCATAACCTGCAAAGTCATCAACATTGCGGTCAACCATGCATTCTTGCTCTACGGTACAGAACAGTTTCACAAAAACAAACACTCTGGTTCTGACCAGGTCGTCCTTTTCCTCCAGGTTTTCCTTCAGTTGGTTCTTCTGTTCTCTCAGGCCCTGCAGTATGTCCAGGAGCTGGTCTCTCTCCTCAGTGAGAGAAGTGACGTTTGCATGCACCCTCTCCACCTCTGCTGCATTTCGCTTATTTTCAGTGTTTTCAGACAGAAGCTTATTCTTTTCATCACACACAGCCTGGAGCTCTTCACTCAAATGCTTAATCTGGGAGTGGATGAAAAGATGCATTAGCTCTCAGAACTCAGATAGCAAACCAATATGTTATTTGAATATACATTGCTAGGTTGATTTGGATTTTGCGTTGAAATGTATGAAACAAAATGGCCTGATTTTTTAAAAATCACAAACAAATCACGCTGCTTTTGATACCTGAATTTTCAGATCTTCAGGAATGCCCTCTTCAGTATTACCAGGGCAGAGTTTGAACTCCAGTTGAGCCTTCTGTGATTCAAGGTCATGTATTCTCCCCTGAAGCTCTTTTACATTCTCTAGTGCCCCTCTCAATTCAGCTTGATTTTCAATCATCTGCATTAAATCAAAACATATATAACAAAATAAGTAATAATACAGTAATTAAGTAATAATATGCAGTATAAATTAATTTTTTCACCTTCCAGGCAAGGAAAAACATCATTCCACAAAAACATTACCATCTCCACATTTTCCTGTAGATCCGTCTTCAACTGCCCGTTTTCCTCACGCAATGCTTCTAGTCGCTCCTGTTGCTATTGCACCAAGCGAATAGAACAAAAAAAATCCTTTGAACAATGTCCATTTACCATCAATATAAATAAATTATTATTATCATTTCATACGCACTTGCTGAATCAGTTCAGCTTGCACACAGGTGGTTTCCTGGTCTGAATTGAGCTCATTCTGCTTCAGTTTATCCTGGGCCTGTACGAGCTGAGTAAATCATGTCCATCAGTCTTAAATTGCACACATCTTAGATTGCCTTCAGCAATTAAAATCTCACATACCAAGTCATTGCTCTTGCTGAGCTCTCTCTTCAGCTGGCTATGCTCTTCTCTCAGGGTTTGGAGAATCTCCTGAAGCTGGTTTCTCTCCTCAGTCAATGAATTAACATTAGCACAAAGACTGTCCACATCCTCTGGGCATTTGTAAGCGCCCTCCATTTTCTCAGACAGAAGCTTCTCTCTTTCACGACAAAGAGATTCAAGCTCTTCACCCAGCTGTGCTGACTACAGAGAAATCATATGCAAAAAAAAAAACAACAACAACATATATTCAAACTGGCATTCTAATGAATTTATGAAAGGCCTCACTTAAAAACACAAACTCACCCTTAGGTTCACCTCATCCAATGATGTACGCAATTTGTTATTTTCCACTGAAAGGTGCTCCAGGTCCGCCTGGGCCTTTGCGAGCTGCTCAGTGGTCTCCGTGTGCTGCAGACCGAGCTGAGCTTCCTTCAGCTGTGAATCAACCATTTCACTCTCCATTTTGACAAGTTCTTCCCGAGCATTTTCGATCTCCTCTTGCAGTCTGGCATTCTCTTCATTCAAAGTGGTTTGAGTAGTCAACAGATGACTCTTCTCATCCTTTGCAGCGCAGAGTGCTTCTGTGAGCTCGTCCACCTAAGAATGAGCCATTGATATGTAAAGTACAAACCACATATTCTGCTCATCCCAAGTGTGGGTGATCATTTATTTTACTTCTTGGCAAATGTGAATCAAGCCATTAAAAGAAACAAATGTATGTATATTTTAATTATGTGCTCAATACTTGTATCTTCTACGCATGTCCATTTCATAACATTATAGGATATGAAGTTAGAGACGAGACCTATAGGACAGTAGGTCCTATATTTAAACCAAAATAATTGGACTCTCCAGTTTACCTTTTCAGACATGCCCTGAAGTTCTTTTCTGAGCTGGGCATTATCTTGCTGAAGCAGAGACTCCTCCACCGCATTACTGTTGTTGGTAAGCTGCTCTGCTTGGAAGCAAGTAATCTGAAGAGAGAGAGATCTTTTGGCAGGTGGTTTGTACCTTCTACAGTGAACATCTTTCTGTATCAAAACTTTAAACCTTCAACTAAAAATGAGCAAGAGTGAAAAGATCCAAGAACCAACTGAAGTTCATACGGATCCCTCTGAGCCTTACCATCTCATCTTTTTCCTCCAACTGATTCTTCAGTTGGGATGTCTCCTCTCTTAGGTTCTGCAGTATCTCTTGAAGCTGATCTCTTTCTTCGGTTACAGAACCAATTTTGGCATGCATGCTTTCCATTTCCTCTTGGTTATTAAGGGTCTTGGACAGAATCGTGTCTCTCTCTGCACAGGCAGACTGGAGCTCCTCCTTTAACTGACTCACCTGGTACATACACACAAACAATTCAGTTTTCATACACAAGCTATATGCGTACTGATGCAAACACTTAAGAATGAATAAATAGTCAGCAGCCACGTTGCAAATAATAGATTTATGTAAGAGTAAATAAACTTAAAAAAAACCTGAACGTGGAGATCTTCAATGAGGCTGTTATTGGTGCCATCTGAAGTACAGAGTTTGGACTCTAGCTGGGCTTTTTGCTCTTCTAGCTGAAGTATTTTGTTTTGCTGCACCCTCACCTTCTCCAGAGCAGTCCTCAGCTCCTCCTGATTTTCAATCATCTGCATTGAGGAAACACATTAAAATCAGGATTTAGAGCTTTTACAAGTTAAGAGGTGTCTAAAGGATTTTCACGCATTATTAATTCCAAATAAATAAATAATATTTTGTAACCACGAAAAATTTGCAGCGTTGTTTCCTAGTTAAAACAGTCTTTAGGTCAGTAGCAGAAAGACTTAAACAAGATCTTACCATCTCCACATTTTCTTCCATATCTCTCTTTAGCTGGTCTCGCTCTTCTTTACAGGCCTGGAGGATCTCCTGAAGCTCATCTCTCTCTCTATTTACACAGTCCACAACTAAGCGAAGAGACTGTACATCCTCTGAGATTTTCTGTTCATCCTCTGCTTTCTCAGGCGGGTGACCATCTCTTTCACGGCGAAGAGATTCAAGCTCTTCACCTAGCTGCACAGACTATAGGAAGACCAAGTTCTTCACCTAACTGCACAAACTTTAGGAAGACTAAGACACGTTTAGTTACGAATTGGTAAACTTTCAATATTGAGATATTGGGTATTTTACACAAATGGAGAATAAAAACGTAAAGAAAATGACATGCACAAACAAACAAGAAACCAACCTTCTGGTTAGCTTCTGCCAAGGTACTGACAAGTCTCTCGGTTTCCTTCATGTAGTAGTCCAGATCTGTTTGGACCTTCGTGAGCTGTTCTGTGGTGTCCTTGTGCTGCTGATGTAGCTGAACCTCCCTGAGTTCTGAGTCAGAGAAATCCTTTGCCATTTTAAGCAAGTCTTCCTGTGCTTTTCCAGCCTCTTGCTGAAGTGTCTGATATTCCTCAGCAGAAATAACCTGAGCAGAGCGTAGGCTGTCCCGCTCCAGTCGGACAGAATCCAGCTCTGCAGTGAGCTCAGTCACCTATGTAAAAGTAAAAAAAAAAAAAAACAAACAAACAAAAAAAAACCCCAAATAAATGCATTTCTTAATAAAATATTAGCTGAGCAAATGATGTGATGCTCATTTTGCACCAGTATTTGTAATTTGCTAATTAGCCTGCAAAATGCATATTAAAATCAGGCAAAATTGTGTTTATTCCATTTAACTACATGCATGGTTCTTACCTGTCTCAACAAATCATCCACTTTGGCAGGAAGAGCCTCAAAAGATTTCATCTCCTCCATTTTACTTTGCAAAATCCTTTCATTGCCCTGGCTCTGCTCAAGGGATTTCCTTAACTCAGCAACAGTTTTCTCCAGCATCAGGTTGTCCATTAAATCTAGGAAAAGATGAGCAAAACTTGAAATATTAATAAAATATTTTTAAAATCACAGCCCAAAGGACGTGTTATAACCAAAGTACCAGCACTCACTTTTGGGGACTTTGCCATCCAGAAGAGCAGTGAGCTTGGTATTCTCATCAAATGCCCCAAACAGCTCTTTCTGAAGGTCAGCCTGCATTTTCTTAAAACGGGATTTCTCACTGTCGAGTTGGCCCTGCAGGCCTTTTACCTCACTCTCCATTCTGTTATGATCGGCAGTCAAAGTAGCCTGAATTGTAGGAAACACCACATTCAGATTTCACAGAATGATACAAGGAGGATATCTGGGAAAATGTCCTTACTGGAGAGGGAATTGTTTACAAGAAGAGAAGATACTTACATCTCTTTCCTTAAGAGCCATGTTCTCACTGCGTAGGAAAGCCCACTCCTTTCTGGTCTCCAAGTTAAGACCCTCCGCGTCATCCAGTGAGCGTCGTAGTCGTGTTACCTCCTGGACTAGATCCTTACCATTCTGATTGACAATTGTGACAATGAAAATTATTTAAAATAAATGACATTTAAATTTTAAGCAGATTTCTTTCATGTTTGTTTACACACCATGGTCTGCAGTTCAGCCACCAAGCCTTCCTTCTTTTTCAGTTCCCCTGCCATTAGCTCCAGGTCTGCCTAAAGTGAAGAAAAATTATTTTAAACAAACCAGTTAATGGTTTCATGCAACGATTTTTCAATGTGTCTCACAATTAAAAATCAACTGGACAGACGGATGAATAAGAGCAGACCTTAAGCTTTTGAATCAGATCTTCTGCATCTGCTGAGGACATTTTCAGTTCAGAGATTTTAGTCTCCAATTCATTCTGTAATAAAGGAAGTAAAAAAAGAGAAAAAACAAATAGATTGTATAAATAAATGCTACAAATACATCAATGACAAAGCAAAGAACTACAACGCGCTTTAAAATCAGAGCACATGGAGCCATACCATCTAAATACTAGTCAAAGAATGTAAAGCAGTGAGTATATAGAAACAAACTCAAACCTCATAGTCTCTTTTGCTCTCCTCCTCCAGCTTCTCAAACTCATCTGCATCTTTCCGCTCCTCAATGTCTCTCAGGAGTGATTCTTTGTCTTTCAGCAGCGTCTCTTTGTCCTTGAGTAGTGCCTCATTGTCCTGTTTTATTCTCTCCATGTCCTCACTGACAAGCTCGAGAGTTTGTTTCAGCATGTCGCGCTCTGTAGCGATAGTTTCCTGTTCACACACACACACACACCCACACACACACACCCACACACACACACCCACACACACACACCCACACACACACACCCACACACCCACACACCCACACCCACACACCCACACCCACACACACCAAGTCAAAAGTGAACCTAAATAATATCAAATAAGAGACCCGAACCCTAGCTGTATGCCTAGTCCTCCCTTTTAGACTTGGAGAGGTGAACAGGCGAATTAAGAGTCAGAAACACAAAACACACTCACACATACATATAGCACCTCGCAAAAGAAGGTACTGTAGAAATATTACCTAGATCATCTTGTTTTCTACATCAGTCATAAATTTGCCCAACATGCATGTCTCCTGTTTCTTCAGACTTTATTTCAGAGTGCATCGAGATGTCCAGCTTTGACAGACAACTGAAAATAACACTCACCCTTTCAAAGCTCAGAGTCTCACAAAGTTGGATGGTCTGTCCAAGGTACTATTGTAAAAACAAAGCATAGCCAATGAGTAGACTACTAGAAGGATATTAATTTAGTTAGAACAAAACACTCAAGTCAGCTACATTGTGATGCAAAAAAATACTACTGTAGAAGGTTTACAACGAAAGCCTGTTAATCTCCGGCCCTACCTCTTCACAAGCACTGTTGACCTTCTCCTGGCCTGCAGGCTTTTCCACCTCTGCAATCTTAAGCTCCAGGGAGGAACACTTCTCTTCAGCTCTTTGCCTCTCTTGCACTTCCAGGTTTAGCTGCTGTTCCAGGCTCTGGAAATGTTTCTCGAGCTCATCCATCTTTTGCTCCAAAGCCAAGCTTTTCGCCTCAGCATTCTGTTTCTCCTGAGTCTCCATGTCCAGCTGACGTTCCAGACATTCAATTCTGAATATCAGCTGTGGTGACTCGGAGCAAACACTGAGAGGGGAAGGGACAGGGACATTAGTTCTCAGCTTGTGTTTTTAGGTGAGGCAAATGCACACTACCACAACCTGTAACGGTGTAATGATGACCAACTGCAGCAAAGCCAGAGAGTAGTGTAATGAGACCATCTCAACCCTTGAAGGAGAGGTAAATGTGTGCTCTGGCTACCATGCCAGGGAGCTGGTTCTTTGGTCTGGTGGTCAGAACACATGTTTGTCACCTAGAAGAACTAGGTTCAAAGCCAGTAAAGGTTGGTTCCCTCCGTCTCACTACACCAATATGGTAATACTATTACTCATACTCCCATTGGCCAGAACCAAAGAACACATGAAGCCTGAAAACTTTATACATTGCCGTTCATTGTGCTATGATCAACACTAAGTAAAAGGGACCAAAGGCAAAGGACAAACAAATCTTTGTATTAAAGCCCTGGAAATTCCCATTTCACAGGAACAGTGTTGAAACTGTTGCTGGAATACCATAACTTGTCTCACCCCTCTCCAGAGCTACGTGTTGTGACATTACTCTGGCTCATATCAATGTCGATTGAGGTATCATCCGCTGTATTGTAAAAGCATCTGTCATAGTCATCCATGTCTAAAGCCAAAAGAAAAAAATTAAACACTGCATTGGTAACAATGTTAATTGTATACCATCTTATTTTTATATAATACAGTAGAAATTCTACCTTCCACATCCTCGTTAACAGTAGTGTCAACTTTCTTCTTTTTGAAAAATGGCTCAGCAAAGCTCAAGTCAGCAGATCCATGCTTTTCTGCCATTAAATGGGCGGGTCTTAAGAGCTTCCCTCCCCACGTAACCCTTCTTTTGGGAACCTTTGGACAAAGAGGATAAAAAGCATCATCCCAGAACATCGCCACTGAAAAACAGATAGTGATAAATTATTTGAAGCCATTACCTTTTGAACTTGGACCACGTTTGAAGCCGTTACCAACAGCTTTGTCAGGTTTCTTATTCTATCTGCTTGCTCTCGCTGGAGCTGATCTTTCTCTTGAAGGAGCTGGAACAAGGTTTCCTTCTCGGTCGCAGTAGTTTGGGTAACTGAAGAAACCTGAAAAAGTACAATATACAAACACAACACATAAAATATGTCTAATTTGTATATGTGAATAAAGATGTAGAACAGGGGGGGGGGAAATATTTTAAAATATCTACAACTGGGATGTGACTTGCCTCTTGAAGGCGCCGTTTGAGGTCCACGATCTCGTTACGATACCTTCTCAACAGAGCGCCATCATCGGAGACCTCCGTAACATGAGGGTCGTTTTTCATGCGCTTTGCTGCACTTGCAAACTATGAGAAGAGAGACACGAGCAAATCAAGCTGAACTACTAAAAATCACTTACTTAAAAAGCACCGACACAACGAGGGAGTACGTCTCGAGACCTACCTGCAGAGTACTCAGAGTTTCGTCTACAGTGGCAGGGGTGATGGTGCAGATGATGACCGTTTTAGCATTGCCACCCAGAGAGTTTTGAAGAATGCGAGTTAGTTTGCTGTCTCTGTAGTTTGTGAACCCCCTTTAGAATAAAACATTTGTTTATCAAGTGAAAAGCAATTTAGAATAAAACACTATGACAGATGAAAAGAGAACTCCTTGGACTTTTATCGCACTGTCTACAGAAAACAGTAACATAACAGCCATCTTTTTAATCCAATTATGAAAAGGCAAACCATAACACATTAAATGTAATCCATAACTAATGAAAACTGGATGATTAACAATCACACATCATCAACTCTAAGCAAAACAGACATCTGGGGGTGGGGGGTGGGTGTGTGGATTGACTGTTATTCGTACTTCTGGCTTTCATCTGACAGTTTCTTGATAACTTGTCCCAAAGTGAACAGACTACGATTGATATTGCATCCCTCTTTGAAACGGGCTCCTATAATGAAATAAAACCAACAAGCAAACTTAAACTATATGCGTAAACCCGGACTGCACTGAAAGTCAGGCACAGCTAAACATTTTGCATATTAACAGGACTTCAAATGCAACACAACCTACCCTCTGCTCCTGTCTGACTGGCTCGTTCAGCTCCAGCAAGATCCACCAAATTCTAGCAAATAAATAAACAAATAGCTTATGAACCAAATAAAACCTTATTAGGCTGAAACAATGGGCACCAATTGGTTTACAAAAAGGTGTGTCTGCATGATGACACTTGAGACCCTGTTAGAATGTATACACATGCACGACAGTATGGATGTATGAAGGTTTTTGAACTCAGAAGTACCAAATGGGAAACAATGATGGCTCCGTCTGCATTTTCGCCAGACACTGGGTCACTCCTCTCTCTGCTCTCCAAGATCTGCCAAGAGATGCTACATTTATGAGCGCAAAGCAGAACAGCGAAGCCAAAAGCCATTAGCATCCATCAGACCACTCACCATGCGGAAAATGGTGTGAGAGCGGCTGCTCCGTTGATTCATTTTGGTCTTCCCGTAATGACGGTTTTCTAAGAAAATAAAAATGATAAATGACTGTAATGGTGCCCTGGAAAAACAACGCGCAGCTAAATTCTGTGATTAAGAGTAACGCGCAAAACACAAAGTCTAGCACAAAGACCAGCGTAATGATAAGAGGAAGAAGCATATTACTTTCTCCTTTCTGGATCTAGGCCAGGGCCTGCTCTGGAGACGTCACTAGCTCTTCCGTCAAGTCGGCCACGTAGACGTTTTTCTGTGGACACCCAAAACAACAAAGTAATGAGTGGCATTTACACTTTGCGTAACACATTCATCATAAAAATGCTGGGATTACAACACTCACGTAGTTGCCTTCTCGAATTTCCAGAGGTTTTCTTTTCCAGCTGTCACACAGCAGATCTGTTACTGTTTCGTTGTAAATTTCCATGTAGCTCACTCGGAGAAGAAACTCTTTCTTCGGACACTAGATAGATTGACCAGAAAAGCATGACAGTAACACCTGCACATTCTATGGACACAAATTAAACACACATTAATTACACTCCTATGGTAAAATACAAGTGATTCTATCCTAGCTATAGCTAAACAATTCTTTGTTTGAACTTACGTTTTTAATTGTCTGAAAAACATCTGACATGGCAAGAGGTATCACTCCAGGGGTGTGGTCACTGCCCATCATTGTAAAAGTCTTACCAGAAGAAGTCTGACCATAAGCAAATATAGTTCCTGCGATTGGGGCGGGAGGATTCGAGGAGAACGGTCATTAAAACATTGACGAACATGTAATGTATGACCTTATGTTCCGCAGAACATCTCGTAAATGATGTTACATTTTTACCATTGTATCCTTCAACTGCAGACACGACGAGGGGCTTGGCGATGTCTTGATAGAGTAGACTGGTGGACTCTTCTGCACTGAAAACGCGGTCTAAAGGTTCGGAAATAATATGTGTTAATAATAATAATGTTATAATAATGGCAATCGGGTCTCACTCAAAAAAAGAAGGCTACTTACCAAACCCAAAGTTTTTGGTGAGGTTGCCATCGTCGTCAATCTGGTGAATAACCTGCTTGTCAGCCTTCCAATACAGCTGTACAGGTTCGGTATTCTCTGCTGTCGCCTCCTCCCTGCAAAGTCACAAAACCATTTGAGCCACGCAACACTAACTACATAAGCTATGGACATTACAGCAAAAAAAACGCAAAACAAACTAACAAACCTCGTAGTTAGATAGATGGCACATTTCATTTTGCGTTAGTGAACCAATCAAGGTAGCTGGCTAGCCAACCAAGTTAGCTAGCTAGCCATGTTAAACTAGTTTTTGTGTTAGCAACCCGGGAGCAACAGTAAGCAACCTAGCTAACTAAGCAGCTAACATAGTTATTTACATGAAACAACATGTTGCATAAAGAATCAAATTTTCAACTGACACCGAAATAATATCAGTTGGCTATCGTTTCTGTTATCTCTCATCGGTCATGACTGTGTTCGCTAGCTAGCTAACCGGTAGCACTCACCGAAATTTCTTTAAGCATAAAATTATACCACAAAAATATTTTTCTCACCTCTTTATAAGGGGTCGAATCCTAACGCAAACTTTAACGGCTGACTCTTCAGTCATCTTTTCCTCATGCCCGCACTTTTCTGTCGGTAAATTAGCTAGCTGGCTAACCAACATATGTGGCGTAACTGACTAGTCTAAATTGTTGTATTCAAACTTGTCCGCTGGTTACAGTTTAAATTTTTCGTCGACATTTAATTGGACAACGTCATCGGACACCCGTCCAATCCTACGTCTTCCCTAAGCATATATATCAGCAGAGAAATCTTAATCAAATAAAAGTCACGTATAACTAACCCATTTAACATATCTAAAAATTATTTTCCGAATATTATCATTCACTTAAAAAACTTTTTATATATTAAGTGATTGCCTGATTGGTTAGTGTAACACATAGTGTCGTTAAATAGCTGACACTGATAAATGTTTTTTACATTTTGAAATGCACAATACCGGTATATTCCTACCAAAATATGTATTCGAAATACAAACTAAAATGTAGCTCTACAAGGAAACAGGCATGTCCTGTAGGTCTAGTCAACAACACCTTTCTTTTAATTTTTTATTTCCTCACAACCATTTAAAACTTCAGAAATGATTGTTTTTCTTATTGTGCTCGTTTACTTATTATTCAATACCACTGGACATTATAAAAACAAATAACTAAATTAATTAAGTTTAATTAGAGAGTTCAAAACATTCTGAGCTTTGATGGAACATATATACAGTATGTCTATACATCTGAATTGGCATCAAATACAAGGTTAAAACAAGTGGGGAATATGGCAAAAACATATTTCCCATATGTTGAATATCATGATACTTAATGACATTTTCATAATCCACATTAAGTATTACATAAATATCGAATATAATATTTAGGTTTGCTGAAAAATTAGATACAACCAGCAAAACAGAACTGCAGTAGTGCCACAATTTTAAAGAAGGTAACTGGTTCAATTGTGTTTTAATTTAATGCTGACAAAAATTTATTGAATAAATTGAATGAATACATTAAAAAGAGATATTGTCATAATGATCTAATATCCAACAGACTACTTTTTTACTATTCTGTTTTAATTTGAGACTGTGACACCAGTTGTTATTTACAAGGTCTTTACAATTGTTTTTAAAGAAACATGTCATTCAGTTTTTCCTCAAACTAGTGCTCATGCTCGTGATATTCTAAGAAAAGTGTATTGTGTCACACATTTTCATGATAACAAGAACACTGTCATATTGCCCCCCCCCCCCTAAAACACAATAATCCAACATCTGCCTGTGTTGTTTAAAAAAGTAAATTCTTAAACATGGTTAGTCAGAGTCTAAAGACTAAGCTAGATAAATATCTAATTTTGACTATGGTATGAGAAACCTAGAATATTTTGTAAACACAAATATACAGACAAAAATGCAGACACTTATTTTTCTTCAGGAATGCATTTGACATCACTTTTTCAGGCTGAGAAGCCACCTAATCATTTACCCAATGAAAACATACACCTCATTTAGCTCTACAGTACCAATAGATGTCAATGAGGAAACCACAAAGCTTTTCCTTCTTTGATCCATTACCATCTTTGGGTGTTCAGGCTCACGAAGGGTGAGAAAGTCTCTAATCAAAACATCTATGTTGTTAACTAGGTTTAAAATCATAATTCTGAGAATGTATTTCAAAGCAGAGGATTTGGAAGTTCACTAGTTCGACATTGCAGAACCTCATCATCAAATGCTGGGGTGATACTGGAGTTTTCCAAAAGCCTTCTTTAAAGTTTTTATTTTATTATAATTGTGTAAAATAACCTCAGCCTCCATGTACTGGACATTGTGAACCTTTTTGAGTCTGTGACATGTCAGTGAATGACCGAGAAGTTCTCTTTGTATGGACAGGTTTATGACACACTGCAGGTGGAGGACTTCGGTGGCTGCTCCAGGATGGACTCACGCCGTAGGTCATTGGGCACTGAGCCTTCAGGACCCCATACATTCATCTCATTAAAGATGCCCATCTCAATCATTTCCTCCTGCCAAGGTATGGGGATATTTCCAGAGGCAAATTCGTTAAAAAACTCCTTATCTGTGTCTCCCAGGGTGACCCCTTTCACAGTGGAGAAGGCACCTACATCGTCAATGTTCTTGGCATAGACAGTTTTTGAATCAGGGACAAATGGAGGTGGTAGAATTCCTGTGAGACATGGGAGGCAACCTAACTTGAAGAAACTGGAAAACAATTAAAATCCTACAAACAGTTAAAATCCTCATCTTAACAGCCATGCACTGCTAACAAAAGCACATCCACCAACAAAGCAAGATGAATTCAAAATATGGTACATGATAATGGAAGAAAAAATTATTAATATGTATTTATCAGTGATAGCAAGAAGACGTATGGGTTACCATTATAGCACAATTCAGTCTGAACAACAGAAACTCCAAACTGGGCTTTCCCTAAGCATATAGATTTTGAGAGTTACAAATGCCATGCCGCCATACCTGCATGAAGCTTCCTCCAGTTGATATTGCTGAAGAAAGGGTGAGCACACAGCTCATCACAGCTTCCATTCTTGAATCCCATCCTTTTGTCCACCTGCTTGGCTAGTAAGTACTCACATATGGACTTTGCATTCTCACTGAACTTCTCTGGGTAGGTTACCTGGTCATTGAGGATGCGCTTCTTCACCTCTTTGTTCTCCACCTTGGCAAAGGAAGAGGACATGTTTTTCTTAAGTAATGGTTGGTTGGTTGATGTTATTAGCAATGACAAAGAAATACTGTAGAGTAAAAAGCTTTTGGGGAAAAAGTGATATTAAGAAATGGATTAAATCTAAATTCCACCACAGAATACACCTTTCACATATTTTTTCTTTATGAACTACTATAATTGGCTTTTTTAGATAGAAGTCCTTCTTCTGGTATGGGTATATTCAAAGAGCTTTTATTAATTAATGTTATATAAAATATATTCTAAGCACTATATATATAAAAATATATTCTATCTAGGAGTATATTAAAGTGGGCAGTAATTGCAAATCAAATGCTGAGATTAACATCTACAGTAGTATGTCTCATTTGATAGACCTTCTATTGTAGATCATGTAGTAATGCTTACATCATTCTGTCTGTGCATTTGATTTTGGAACAACTGTGGCCTCACACATTACTATGATGATGAAACAATGGTGATTAGAAAGGAAACATCAAAGAATTAAAAACCATACTCCAACGTGAATACTGTTCAGAGTGAATTCTCTACTGGAAACTATTTTAGACTACAACTTGTGTCAGGTAAGCAAGACCTGTGTGTAGCTGGTTACCTTCTCTCCTCTAGTCCTGAAGGGACCTTTGGCAGCAATGAACTCATAGAGAGTGACTCCAAGAGCAAAATAATCTACAGAGTAGTCATATTCTTCTCCTCTCAGAAGTTCTGGAGCCATGAAACCTAAGCTCAAAATGCAAAGATGAAAGGTCAGCTCTCACCTACTCACAGAAAAGGTCTGGTAAAAATCTAGGATGTTCACATCTTTTTCTTGCGAGCACCATTTTGGTAATTTAACTAGGTTCATTAAATCATCAGTGTTGGTCACTACTGTACAGTAGGCCTATAGAACAGCTTTTGCTTTTTGAGGGTCTACAAACACTTTTATAATTATTAGTGTCTACATTATGGAAAGGCACAACAGAAAAGGGTTTGCAAGAGCTGCACATTAAAAACACACCCGGAGTCCCAGCATAGCCCTTTGTCTTCTCCTGGCCATCTTTTAACTCCACAGCAAGACCAAGGTCAGAGATACGCACATTACCTAAGAGTAAACATTAGCACGGTGGCAAACGTCACAGAGTGTACACATAGCGAAAAGAACAATCGTTGAAGTGTTGACAGAATATTGTGAGTGCATTAAGTCCGTGTGTAGTGCACCTGAACCTTATATGCTTACATGTCTGACATGCTTTCAGACCTCCTCATCTCACAAGGTCCTGTTAACAGGTGCCCATAGTAAACTGACAAACGCTAATATTTTCACCTTCATTGTCAAGGAGAACATTCTCTGGTTTCAGGTCCCTGTAGATGATTCTTTTCTGATGAAGGTGCTCCAAGCCTTGAATGATCTGAGCTGCATAATAACATGCCCTGGGCTCATCAAAACCTGGATTATTCTCATCTACATTATAGATGTGGAACCTGAGAGACAAGAAAATACAGAGGCTCATGTGACATTTATTAGAGGTACATCAGTTATCAAATAGAAAGTTGAAATTATCTAATAAAGTGTTTCCCATTGTTCCCCATGTAACCCATTTGGGGTCTTTCCTGTCCTAACACAACACATGAAGAATTAACTGATGAGCTGAATCAGGTGAGGTGCAGCAGGGAAACGCCTACCAATGTGCAGCTCAAGGATTCCTGACAGCCAGAACGTGGAAACATGGATCTAAATAGTTTTCAGGGCAGTGTGGCAGGAAGCAGGGGTGAAAGGTCATGGACAACTCATCCTAACCTCAGGTCTCCTCCATTCATGATGGTCATGACGAGGCAAAGCTCTGTCTTGGTCTGGAAGGCGTAGGCCAGGTTAACAATGAATCTACTGTGAACCCGAGCCAGAATCCTTTTTTCCACCATGGCACCCTAGAAAAGACCATCATGTTCTAATGATGAAGCGTTTTGACATATCAGTGTAAACAACAACATTTTATTATAACGTTTTATGATAAGCACTTCATGCTGCTGCATTGTTGGGATCAGCATGTGATGAGAAGCACAAAGTGCGAGATAAAATGGTAAACAAATATTATAGAAGATTGTTTGGTAAAAGCACTGCAGGTTTGAGTGCTAGCATGTCCATTCAACAAATATCTACTACACATGCTTGTCTGATTCCAGGCAAGTAAATCTACACATAAACACACTGTACTTTCATTCCACTAGTTTGAACATTTGGTCATTTGAGTTTCTGAGAAGCAATATTCACTGTTAATTTACACTCCAGAAAAGGCACCATTTGTCATTTGCAACATTTCCAGACAACAGAATATGAGGTGTGAAATTCAGATTCAGCCACAGAGATAAAGATTGGCATATGGAGGACAGGCCTGCCTGTTAGGTCATCAACATCCCTTGTGTACAGGACCTTCTGAACAAATCTATTCCATATTTAAATGTGTTGAAGTTGGCACTTTGTAATGAGCTCAGTTGTTAATGCTGCAGCACGTCTAATACCATGTGCTAACACTCCTAGCGCAGCTTTCATCAAGCTAAATGTTACAGTATTCCAATTAGCAATTTTGTCCAATACAAGATCTCTTATATTAAGCCTCAAAAGCTAATAGGCCCTACTTACAGTGTTTCCAAAAATGTATTTTATGAAGCTTTGCCTGCTAAAGGCTAATCTACAAAATAATATAAACTTTAAAAATAAACACAGTAATAGACCATTTTCAAATCTATCAACCCTGACATTCAGCTGAAGGTAAAAGACAAGACACAATACTATTTGGCTATTGGTAGACAAAGTATTTAGAAAATTCAGTGGAATTATCTCATTTTAAGGAATCAGAGAAAACTATCATCATCTGCTAAAACCAAATAACAGTTTTTGTCACAAAAGTCATTGCCAACTTTTCATATAAATATCAATTTATGAACATTTTCTATGATATCATTTTTGCAATAGATATCAATGCTCTGTCAAAGACTAAGCCTGTAATGGTAACGGCATGAGTTGTCTCCTTCTCTGATGGCATAAGCTTGATGGTAAACATTTATTTTTTATTATTTATTATTTTGAACATAAAGCCTCATTCAAGGACTTTCTGGCATGTTTGATAATACATTATCCACAGAGACTTTGGAACAGTGGCATTGTTCGAGGTCGTTTGTGACTTCAATCAAACACATTCCATTAGATGTGATGCAAATCCGAAGATTCTCACCTCAAAACCCTTCCTCTTCTTCAGCCTTTTTTTATTCAGCTTCTTGCATGCATAGAGCTTCCCTGTGGCCTTCATCTGGCAGGCAGACACCTCTCCAAAGCCCCCCTTGCCAAGCACACGAAAGTCCAGGAACCAGTCGTCGGTCATGGGCTGCATCTCCAGCCACTTCCACTGTAAGAACCTCTTGAAGTACATAGTGTCCAGGTAAAAGGTGTAGGGAACCTCTTTGAGAAAGTCCATAACGCAGGCCAGGATGTCAACAAACAAATCATTCGAAACACTCTCGACCCGTTCTTTCACCTTGGTGATGTCGTTTTCAGGCAGAAAGAGGCAGAAGTGTTTGGCTGAAGGGTCCATATGACGCTGCAGGATCTTAGAGGCCTTATGGGTGCGATCCTTGTCCTCAGCTGTGTCATATTCTTCCACGCTCTTCCACAGGCGACAGGGTGCCTTGTACTCGTTCGTTGACTCTAAGTATTCCTGGAACAGCCGTTTGCCAATGGGCTGTTCTACACAGATACTCTTGAACTGGAGGTCCATTGTCTCCCTGAGACCCTCACACACTGTTATGTGAGGGAGCTTGAGCCTGGAGTGGTACTTCTTGTCCCGGTTAGCTGCTGGGTTGGCCGTCCCATCGAAGCTGCCACGGGCTGAGATGTACGCTGAATTTGCTACCACTGTGGTCAGGTCACCAATATCCATGGCAACAACACAAGGGCTTGATTTGGGTGCACAGGCAGTAAGAAAAAAAAGGTTGATCAGAAGTCTCACCGGAGCAGTGTGAAAGTGTCAGAGCTCAGCGCCCCTCTCCAAATAAACAGACCACCAGTGAAGGCGGCGTGATGGAAAAGACCAACAGGAGCAGACATTAAAATCCCCAGAGAAATTAGAAAGGATCGGTTTCAGTGGGATTCAGGATCATGGAGAGAGTAAGGATCTAAACAGATGAGAAACCTGAATCCACTTGAGAGGTTCTGGAGTAGACAGTAGTCTGAGAGATTTAGTCCTTTGATTTAGTCACTCAGGCACATGGATCTTCCTGACTCAACACCTTTCACAAAGCCTTTAACTCCATAATACCATCCCTATGTCAACCCTTGGGTCTTGACAACTACACAAACACTGCTGTGAGTACAAAATAAGTTAGAACGTCTCCTGTAATCAATAAACCACTCATCAAAACTAGATAGCTATGCAAGATGATTAGTGAATTTGCATTGAGAAAATGTGATAAAATGTTAAAATCTATAGCAAAACTGTTCATCTCTGAGAAGTGTTAAGCCTCTCTCTGTGTAAAAAGGTAATAAAATCGTACTCAAGTTCAAACCAAGAGGTGATTTCATGGCCTTATCCAAGGTTTCAAGGTTAACAGAACAATCACTTCCATACCTGAATTCAGAAGGGTTCCACTGAGTGGCCAGTACAGCCCACAAGAAATGCACGTAAATTGGTTGTCCTTATCAGTGCATATAAAAACACAGGTGAAGCATACTCAAGCCTGGTACAAACATAAAGAAGTCAACAGAAGGGCAAGACGGGGACAAAGGAAACCGGTGAAAGGGGACAATTTTCAAATCTACCTAAACATTGCATGGTTCAGTAAAATTTCTTAAAAAGTAGCAGTACTCTGGAAAACTTCCAACATGGCCACCCTGAAGGAAAAGAGAACCTGCGGCCAAAGATGTCGAGACTTTGGTAATTTTGTCTGGAATTCAGATGAAGGGACTTTCATGGGCAGAACGCCAGAAAAATGGGGTATGTACCGCATGAAAAGAACAGGCAAAAGGTCTGTAGCTCAGATCAATATTTTTGGTAAAATTAAAATTTACACATTACAACTTTCAAAATATTGTCCTTTTCGTTTGTTTTTAAAATTCTCGTTTTCAACGTAATTTTTTAAAATTAATTTGTATTATTACATTTTGAAATTCCTAAAAGCTGCCTTTCGGCACCATTTACTGTAGTGACTACACTGTAAAATTAAAACTGTGTTTATTTCTTTAATATTACTGGTTCATAAATCCGGCGCACCCAGAACAACACACGCACTTGTTTTGACTTTGTCATGTCCTTACTGTGTAAGAACTCTATTTGTTCCTAGTAAGCAGTTCTTTATTATATTGAGCTTGAAGCTTTATTTTGAACAGAAAGATGCCTGAAGCATTTTTACAACATACAGTTCCTTGTGGATATATGCTGACTCAGTGAAAAAACACACTTTTTTGGTCTTTTTGATGGATAAAAATATTTATTTTTATTTTATTTATTTTTTAATATTATGGTATATGAATATATGATATATGGTATATCAAGAGTTAAAGGTTACAGATTTCTAGTGAGTCAGCTGAGAAAGAACTCAGATAGAAGCAAGGATTTGCATTTAAATATTGAGGACTTGTCCTTTTGAAGCAGTTCAGTGACTGTTTACCCATTACAAATGAGGACAATCCAGTACAAGAGACACATGACAGTTATGTTATGATGTGTGGCCTTCATAAATAACACACTTGACTCTTTATTACAGTGTACATCAGCCTGTATTATGTGGCGTTCTATGTGGTGATGACAGCTTTGTTTTCTCTGGCTATCTACGTACTCATGTACACACTGAATCCACATGAGCCAGACTACCAGGATCGATTAAAGTCACCAGGTTAATAAAGCCACCTGATATATAACCTTATAATTTATAAGTATATCTGATACTATATTAAAGAATAGTTTTAATTTATGTTTTCAGTGTCATTTTGTCTCTTGCTGTTTTACAGGAGTAATGGTTTGGCCTGATACATATAATGATGAGGTGTTGGAGATCACCTACAATACATCTGATAAGCACAGCTGGATGAAGATGTCAGAGTGTCTTCACAAGTTCCTTAAACGTAAGCATGTGCTCTTAGACTGTAAGCAAGTAAAACAAAAATAAAAACTCATGAGACAAAAATCATAAGAATAACTAGAACTATCAATCAGGTACAACAGTCCTTCTTCTCTTTATTTCAGCTTACAATAACACCAGACAAGCTCAGTGTAATCATTACAACTGTACAGCGGGAAAGTACTTCTTCCAGCACCACTATGATGCTCCTCAACATACAAAATGGGCCTGCCCTTTCTACCAAAGCATGCTGGGTAATTGCTCCGGCATTGAAGACCCCACATTTGGTTACACAACCTCCCAGCCGTGTATAATCATCAAGATGAACAGGGTACGACGGTTCAAGCAAAAAAAAGACCACCGTTATGTTGCCTGTGGAGTTTTCAGACCTAATTATTTGATCTTTTTCTAAGGTCATTAATTTCCTGCCAAACAATGGTACAGGACTGGCTCCGCACGTGAACTGCACCGTCCTGGTGAGTGCGGGTGACAAGGGCATGAACTTTGGGGGTAAATGTTTACAGTCATAATACTGGAGCCATAATGGTCAATGATAAGAGTAATCATAAAGGTACTTGCGCAAACAGGAAGGTCATGAGAACGTTCGTGGGCACATGTACTTCCCCTCGAATGGGACATTGGACCCATCATATTTCCCGTACTATGGGAAACTGGCACAAGTAAGAGACCCGAGTGCATTCTTTCATCTATTTAATGTTGCTGTAAGTATCTACTTTAACCAACTGATTTTGTATTGCTTTACAGCCAACTTACGTGAACCCACTGGTGGCTGTGAAATTTGACCTCGTCAACGAGAGACGCGCAAAGATCCAGTGTAGGGTGGTGGCCAACAATATTGCTTATGACAACTTCTATGATCCTTATGAGGGAAAAGTGATCTTTGATTTAAACGTTTCGAGTTAGGCACAAAGATCACACTGTTGGTTTTAAATATTTTTTGTGACATTTAAACATCAGAACTAAACATCTTTCTACAAATCCGACAATGTTGAGTCTGTGATGGCCTTAAGAAACAGTATCAAAAACTGGATTCACCTCTCAAACATGTACTGGGTTCATTTAAAAAGGTTTTTAAATTTACATAATGCTAAACAAAATAAATGTAATAAAGATATACATCAGCCAATCTCTTTCACTGAAAAACATTTTCAACTTGAACTCAGTTAGCAAAAATATTTTAAGAAAGGCCTTCCTGATATAAGAATACATAATTCTACAATACTAGTTTGTTATATACATTTCGCAACCCACATACATTTTATTGTCTGCAGTATACTTATGCTGAGTTACAGAAAATGTAGAAAGAATTTTGTAATTTCCAAATTCATTCCTTACACACACAAAAATAAACATTATAAATTTGACACTAGGTGGAGCATCTGCTGCTTCAATCAATTCTAAAAACCACCCAAGGTATCAAAAATAGTTGCCTGTACCAAATAAAGTGAAGCAAAAGATATAAAATTCTGCCACATCAAACTAAGAGGTAAAAAAGTTCATGCAGTGAATCAGATCACATTATTGTACGTCTGTGAATCTTTGGAGAATGCAAGTGACCAGCACAAACCAAAACAACGGTATCAAATCAGGAACACAGCTCTAAACAAGGTCATCTAAAAGTGTTCTGATAGAACCAAACAGGACAACAGGATGTGAAAATGTGGTGACAAAACTGAGGGATAGGAAAAACCTCTAATTCAAAAGTCGTATTTCACTGCGGTCTTGGTAGAAGCTGCCAAACACTGCTTTGTAAACTGTGGGACATGTTGCTCACTGGGTTTGCATACGCAATGAGAAGCAGGGCTGCTGGAGGCCCCAACAGAAAGATCAGAGAAGATTTGGCCCCCGTGCATGCACCTGCACGTCGGAAACAGTGCTAACTGAGGAAAGAGGTGGCACAGATGCTAATCGTCATCATCGTTCTCATCAGAGTCTTCTTCCTCTTCTTCTTCTTCATCATCATCCTCATCGTCCTCATCGTCCAAGAAGGAAGCAGGTGTGTCCCGAGAGCCGGTGGAGTTGGAGGCCCTGGTAGCAGCAGCAGCATCGTTATCACTAACAAAAGACGGAGACCAGTGGTTACCATAACAAAAACCATTTCATGACTGAGGATAAGGTAACAAGGGCATGCGGTGTGTGTGTGTGTGTGTGTGAGCCGCCCATGTGACGGCCTGCAGGAAGCTTCACCCATGTCACCTCCCACACTAATGCATTCCACAGTGCCGTGGCGTTCAGCCCCATTGACACGTGTATAAAATCAATCACCAGGTTTGTGGAAGAACAGGTCATTCTAAAGAGCTCACTGGATTTGAGCATGGCACTGTGAAAGGATGCCGCCACTTTAACATCAGCACAAAAACTGCTCCAGGAGCTTCACGGCATGGACGTCCGTGGCCTAGCAGTGGCATGCAAGCCTTACATCACCAAGCATGACACCAAGTATCGGACGGAGTGATGTAAACAAGGTGCCACTGGACTCTGGAGTAGTGGAAACAGGTGGAGTGATGAATCACTTCTGTATCTGACAGTCTAATGGACAAGTCTGGAGTTTGGCAATTGCCAGAAGCATGTTACCTGGCTGACTGCACTGTGCCAACATCTCTTTGGGATGAAAGTGGGCAAAAATGACCATAAACACTCCAAAATCTTGGAGAAAGTTTTCCCAAGAGTGGAAGCTGTTATAGCTGCAAAGGGAAGACCAACTCTATACTAGCACCTATATATTCAGAATGGATCGTCAAAACCTCCTGTAGATGTACTTTTGTCCTCATAGTGCATGTGGGTGGCTTTACACTTAAGAGTTTTGAGATCATCTGCAGCTGGTCCCCGTCTTGGTTGCGACGGCACAAATCTGAGTGAAATGTAAAAATGCTGCATCAGGAAACTCACCTGGTGATACGAGAATAGCCTCCATTAGTCTTGTTCAAGGGTCCTTGTGCCATTTCTAAACAAAGTAAAAAAAAAAAACCAAAAAAAACAAATAAACAAAGCAGCTCTCAAAAGTGCATTTACATAATGGCACAAGTGAGCAATATTTCACAACATCCAAACACATTTGCACATTTGATCTGGAGGAATCTTCTAGTAAATAGAACACAAACTCCCTGAACTATTGTACTGCTGGATTCCAGTTAAAAGTATATAATCAAACTATGACATATTTTAAAATTTAGGTTTATGGCTCCAACCGATTACGTAGGCTTCCAAGGCTTTGGGGACCAGGGTGCGGGCAACTTTCAGCTCTTCTGGAGAACATCTGCCTGCTTCCAGACCAAAAGCCATGCCCAAGCGCTTCAGCACCTCGATGTCATCATGGATCTCAAACGTGTTATCAAAGTTAAAGAGGTACTCAAACCTGCAGAGAAAGAGGTGATGGCAAAATCTGAAAAGGTCTAAAGATTTAGAGATGTATGCTAACAATGACGGTGATGTAGACTGCACACGAGAAAATGGGTGAGAAAGTGGAAATAAAAGCCAACATGGTTCTCACTTGTCATTGGAAATACTACAGTCAATGATGGTCCTCTTGCTGGTATTAATAATGATGAAGGGTAGGTGTATGACTGTGTTGGGGGGAGGTGGTCTGTGGTTCTTCTGCTCTGCTTCTCGATTTCTCTGCACCAATCTTTTAAATGCTATTTGCTAAAGAGGACAGAATTTTCATAGGTTCTCTAAAGTCATGTGATTATGAACCATATCAACATGCATCATTCAATTTCAGATAAACCTTTACAGACTCGACTCATGCAGTGCCTGCATACCTGCAAGATAAGCTCCTGAAGCTGAGACTGCTTCTGTTTGATTCGCTCAAGTCGTTTCTGGCGCTCAGCCTTTTGTGAATGAAGCAGAAAACACATCACAACACTACACAGAAAACGCCTTCTACCTTCTGCATAAACCAAGAATTACTTACGGATGCCTCACAAACATTAATGGTTTTGTAGCGGAGGTGTTTGTGCATGTCCATCTCTCACCTCCAGGTCCTTGCACTCCTGAGCAGAGTTGGTGGGAAACCCGATCCATTTGATCTCCTTCTTATCTTTGGAGATTATGTTCATGGCCATCAGGACATTCAGTGCATCGTACACACGTCTCCGGATGTTTTTCTGATCATAAACGTGCTGTGAGGGTAGGACCAAAAAGGTGAAACATAAAACATTAGTTTGATCCTCTACAGGAAGGTCAAAACCCTGGGAAGCCAAGGCTACAACGCACCGAATCGTTGGGAGAGGAGATGTCTGCGGGACTCAGCTCAGCCACCAGCTCGTCTGCTACCTCGTTATAGGAGGTGACACCTTTCTTCTGAACCTTCTCACACACCTTCATGGAGAAATGCCTCAAGCCTTTCCCATTTTTGTCCCCTTTCCTACTGCGACTGGGGGAGGGATAGAAAAAGCACAAGGAAGAGGTTATCGTTGAGTAAAAATAGTGTTTTTGGTTCCATTCTCCAAAAGTGAGTTATAGTGTAGTACAGCAAGTTAACTTCAAGTGTACCGCCATCTAAGTCATGTAAAACCTCCCCCCCCCACCCCCCAAAAGCATTCTAAATCATGGAAAACTGTTGGGCAAGAAAACAAAGAACAAAAAAAGCAAACACCTGATCTCTGAAACATTGTGTCATGTAGTTATGGCAGTTGGACCTGGACCACAAGCTTTTAATCTCTGATGCGACAGCTGACAATCGCAGCGAGATGCAGCTGAAATGGGAAATGTCCAACCAGACGCTCAGAAGGCTGTGCCAGGACATTCTTCAGAGATTTTCAAGGTCAGAGAGTGGGATACCCTTGACTGGCCATGAAGAGGCTTTTGCCACTGAACAGAAGCATTATTTGCTGAAGCCAAGAACAAACAAACAGGAACTGGCAGGGAACCATGGGAGAAACGCACAGCCATATCAACCTCTCCCACACACCAGGCAGTCACTGACTGCAATGCATCTGCAAACAACTAATAATGACTTCATTTAAGATTGGAATTATTTATCCAATTACTTATGGTCTCCTAAAATGGAGAACTATAAATAGAACTAGAGAACTAAATATGATTTAGATAATGTAGATAAAAATGTTGAAATTAAAGCTTCCCTATTTTTGAGTGGCAGTATTAACATTACACCCAATAAAAACAGCTACACAAATAATAAATTGCTTAATTTAGCAATTAGCAAAACATCTTAAATTAAAACACATTACAAAACAACAGTATCTTCTAAGGCCAAAACAAAAACAGATTAAAACAGAAGGTCTGCTTGATACAGTACATACATAATTTTTATTATCCATGTCACTCTCCAAAATGTTGACTAGCACAGACAACACGTATCAAGTTTCCTAAAGGAGGGAAAGGCATGCTGGGAGCCGACCTGCCGAGCCGGCACAGCTCTCGCGTCGCTGAGCCGAACCCTGGGAAGGGCATGATATAGCAGACACTGTGAGTGTGACTCACCCCGTGGACCAGGGCGAAGACTCTGAGGTTGCAGTGTGTGTGGAGAGAAACTGAGAGCTTGGAGTCCTGGGGCTGGTGAGGAGGACAGTGCCGCCAGGGGCGCTGGGTCTCTGAGGAGTGCCAATCACCTACAGACAGGACGCAGCTTTAATGCTAACTGTTAATTCTAACACAACATTCAATTTTACCCAAGAGAGGACACAGTTCTCTAAATGAAGGTTTAAAATGGGATGGGGAACCCTGAAGTCCAGTGCCTGCACTAAACGCCCGACTGCAGTGCTGCTGAGAAAGTGGTTCAAATGCCTTTTAAAACAGCACCGTGTAAAAGGAGATGTCATGTTCGCGTTGTGATAAGGGAATACAAAACTGTAGATGTGGGAAACCAGGAAACAGGATGGAAAAGATCAGAGGTTGTGGGAAGCTTCTCCTTTGTAAGTTCTACTGCTGAGAAGACAGCCATGGTGGGGTGTGGACCCTGCATGTCATGTGATCTTAGTGACAAGAGTAGCTGGGAGGAAGGGGAGGAGGGAAGGAGTTTCAGGCATGGCTTGTCTCCCAAACTTAAGTTAGAGTAGAACTCTGTCAATGTTACATCAATATTAGAATTTTTTAACATCTGTATAACATCACATCAAACTGTGTAATCTTTAGCCACAGTAACTCCATAATAAAAAAATTTAAAAAATACCTCTTCCCATCCCTGATCTTCCGTAGGTACTAAGTTACACTATCAAATTTGCATACTTAGACTTGGTTGGGAAATGCTGATGAATAGATTCATACAATACTGGGGAGGATATTTGGTCCTACGATTGAATTATAACATTCAGTTTGCTTGTTTAACGAATGCACCATAAACAAGCTGTAAATCTTCCCATCTACCACAGCACAGTGGTGGGGAAACAGCACACTCCTACATCCACCCACCTGCCTCTGGCTGAGAGCGTGTGGCATTAACAGAAGGGTAATACTGATGTGGGCTCTAATCCTGCTGACTCGGAACTTCCGAGAGCAGCTTAGGGTGGAACTCTCCCAGGTCACCTCACACAATGTTAATGGAGGACTTTGGTCGCTATGGAGACTCACTACACCATTCAGAGAGGAAAGTGCTAGGGTGGGGACCATACCAGAGGGGCAGGACACCTGACCGCCACAATCAGAAAGGTCTCGCTCCAATTAGAAAAAGCGACCAGGTGGTGATGTCTGAAAGGCAGGAGCATGGGAATGCAAAACGCCATGACATAGCCTGTCTTCTGCTGCTAACGCATCATGTGGAGATGGAAGAGCATCATCTTCATAAGATCCTTTGGCTCTAAACCGTCACAACAGGGGCCCGTCGCTACGGCTACAGTACCGGGCCACAGGAAACGCCTCTTCTCCATTAGCACTTACCACGTGTGGCACTACATTCATGCTTGTGGTAGACAGTGTTTTTGGCATTATCTGTTTGACTCCGGTAATGGAGGGGTGGACATTCACGACCGACAGGATGGCAGTACCTGACATAGAGAGAGCAGAAACATCATCTACAAGACTGTCCTTTGGTGCTTCATGGTACTGTGCAAATCTGAAGGGAGTATTGTGCTTGTGCACAGGAGTGTTAATATGTGGCAAAAGGAAACAAAAACTTAAAATGTTTCATGCTTTTGGGCTCTGTAAATGAAGGTGTGTGGAAAATAGGGTTATGTATATTTTGTGTAATGGATGACTGCCCTCTGCTGGAGAAAAAAAAAAACAGCATGCAGATATCATCACTAGAGAAACCCATGTTTAATAAATGGAACATTAAAATGCATGTTTAGTTTGTTGAATGTCAAAGAAGAGGATAACTACTAGACTTGTGTACCTAAATCTTCTATTTTCATGCTTAAGTTAGATTTTACTACTATTTTTTATTTACTACTTACTGCTATAGTCCATCTAGCTGTGCGCTTCACTCAGCTACTTTTAGTTTCTTAATTTGCTTACTTTTTGCTTAAAGAAACTATAAATGTGTTGCAAACAATATGCCCAGTGAAACTGAAACTCTGATCTATGGGCTAACTAACTAGCTGGCTGCCTTGGTGCCCCAGTTACCGATGCTCAGCTCACATTCCTGTTGCAACTACACGTCACATGGCTTGTAGCTGTGCTGCATTAAATCATTTCACTCCTCTTGCCTTATATTTTAAACTCAATTCCTCACTTTGCATTAGTGACACGAGTTGAGACTCTTGATCTTAAATCCTTCTTTCAAACCAAGTTATACATCGAGATGTAAAACAGGTTGTTATAAAAGCTAAAAATATAAAATAAGTCATAAAATTTTAAAAGATAAAATAAGAGTCATACTACAATTAGATGCCAACTGTTAACATGTGCAGGTGCATGTTCATGGAGAAAGCATGCAACTCTGAAATACAGCAGTCTATTTAAGGTCAATTTTTCATAGAGGACTTTTGTGGAAATAGTTTAATTATAGTTTAATTATAATAGTTTAGTTATGCTACCACATTTACATTTTTTCTTGCTCGCCAACGTCAGTAGCAGTTCATTGTCAATTTACTGTCAGCAACAGTTTACAACTATCGTTACCGAAGTAAACCGTATGGTTAATTAATCTGCAACATTATAATTTACTGTTAAGATTATTCTCATTTCTTAAACTGGTTCTTAAATCTGCACCAGCACCAGACCTTGAAAAGCCTGTATCAGGTAACAAGCGCATTTCACTGCACTTTTCAAGGCAAGGCTAACAGTCAAGGAACTGGAATGGGAACATGAAAAGGTTGCGACCATAAACCTACGTGGTAGGAGCTGCTGAGCAACTAACTGTGAACGCAGCAGTCCCCGTAGCATCCTCCAAGAGCGTGTGAAAGAGTGAAACGTACGCACCTTTTCCGGGACTGATGTTCTGAGTGGTGAAAACCTTCAGCTCTCTACTGCCCTCCTTCAGTCCACCCTTGGAATGCGAACGTGTTCATAATTAGCATTACAACCGTACACAAGCAAATCCAGAACCCACCACCGAAACGATATACTTTTGCACCACATCAAAAGCATCCGTGATGAACCCAAAAACGTCGGGCTGGGGTCTGTGCGACTCTACGGTTACCTTGTAGGACCAGCCGTCTTCACTGCAAATCTTTGCTATACAGGCTACAGTTCCAACACAAGATTTAGGGATATTAACTGAAAACACATCAAACTAACAACAAAAGGGGAAAACATGTCTACTGCAATCCCATGAAAAACATGTTGCTGAATACAAGCAACATCTGTCACCACTGGACATTTTTGACCCAATATTTGTCAAATTATTATTCAAAAATTGGCTGGGTACTTCACCCCTGGTTTGATCAATCATAAACGTATGAAAACCTCCCATGTTGCGATGTGTTTTGCTAGAAATGCGCAAGCATGGGAAAGATACTGCTTGTACAAAAAAAAACAAAAAAAACAAAAAGACAAATATGGAGTGCAACCAAACCCACTTGAGAACCATTTGCACAAACAGTGCAGTTTTGCTCCGGGTGCTAATCACGGTCAAATATACAGCAGAAGTGGTGTGAAAGAACAACTTTACTTCATGGCGACATAGCAAGCAAATAAAATAGCACTGG
>JAOXYF010000014.1:7387947-7434040 GCA_028565775.1 Sternarchorhynchus goeldii | reverse complement strand
AAACCCATGTGCCATTCAACAGCACTGGAAACCCATGTGCCATTCAACAGCACTGGAAACCCATGTGCCATTCAACAGCACTGGAAACCCATGTGCCATTCAACACTGAATAACATTTTGCACATCCTACTTCACTATTCAAATTTGTTAAAGGGAACTTTGAATATACATTAACACAACCAATGCGCTGACAGAGAAGATGAAATAAGGACTGTTATTACAATATTTCTGTGTAATAAAGACAAATGTGATATACTGGTCAAGTTATGGAGCGTGACTAAAATTAGTAGTGGGAATGAAGCTGAAAAAGTGTGCATTCAGAGATGTAGAGATTACCAATGAGCTGAAAGATCTGACTTTGAACATACTTTTCTAGCCTTTCCTGGCCGTAACGGAGAACTCAACACCACAATAAATGTTCAGTGATACTTACGTCTTTTGCCATCGTGTCAGTCTCTTGTAGATGTTGCAAGGAGGTCTTTTCAGCTGTAAGTCTTTGATCCTTGTCTGGTCTCCCTAGAAAAAGACAAACATTTAACACCTTTTAGATTTGTTTAAAGAAATTAAACAAGTGGAACACACAGAAGAGATTAAAAAAAACATTTTATGCATTACAGAATTATATATTTACTATAGGCTGCGTACGAATAAACAAGAAACATAAGGCTCGACTCTGTGACTACGTGTGGACAGTATTAAAAATGACATGACGTAATACATTTCACAGTTACCACTCTTTGACGAACCACGTTATCATCAGCTTCCGATACAGCAGAGACGATTTAGTCCGAATTTCTGTAATTCAGGACCAGGTAAAAAGCCTCTCCACAACCGACAGTGGGTGATTATGGCCGCATTCTCGTTTTTTCAACTGTTACAACTTGACAAAACCTATTAAGCGTCAGTCCAACTCGATAATTAGAGGAGGGGGGGGGAGGAAGGGAGGAGGCGTCAAGAAAAACAACTCATATTTCTGAGCAGTTAATTCCTTACAATCAATCTTAATAAAATCGAGGCTGCATAGTCGAATATCTAATCAGGAAAGCAACATGCCGTTGCAATCTGATTTATCTTGGGCACAGAGCGGTGTAAACACACACAAAAACCTTTATTTAAAGAAACAACCTTTTTTTGTTTCGGGAACTTTAGCTAGCTAGCTGTTTTGTAAAGCATGATGTGACGGCAGCAATTAGCCATCCTAGCTAGCTATTTTGCTCGAGTTGAGAGGAAGAGGGGGTCTAAATCCGGACTAAAAACAGGAAGCATAAGTGATACAAAAGAATATTATCCAAATGTAATAAACATGTTCCTTACGACAGGAAAATATCAGCCCAGTGTGCTGAAAAGTGGCCCAGTCCGCATTTTCATAATTTGTATTAACCAAATGACTCACGAACAATGACAGAAAGCTAACATTAACTTTTATTTGGTCAAATTTCCTGCAGTACCCTTAGTCAAAAGGGTTTAAACTTCTTTCTGCAACTAACGTGGGTAACTAGTTATTGATCCAACACACTCCTTGCTAGCTCGAATGCAAGTCAAGATACATCAATACCGTAAGGAAAACATAAGCAGCAGAAAACTGGCTCCAAGTTCTCAGCACATAACTTAATAGCACATATTCCCATAGAAAGCCTCAGGGAATACCTTTGTTTCCAAAGCGATTCCACATAAGGTAGTCTGAAGGAACGTGGACGCTTTATTATCTTGGAGGATATTGCTAGCTAACTAGACTTTTCGCAATGCAAAAGTACTCGAGATCAAAACCACTTAAAAACTGGCCGAAGAGTTTATTACGGTTATCATAACAGTGACAGCTATTGCCCCAATATCAGCTTGTCCTATAAATGCAATAAACGAGGAGCTAGATATCCAAAGTTGCTATCTACATAGCTTTGTCCTAACTTAAAAGGAACAAACAGTCGTGGCTTCAGGTTAACGTAATATAACTAGTTAGCAAGCTTAGTTAGATGGTCAGAATCGTATTTATCTAACCAGCTAACCATAAATTAACACTGGCTGGCTGGCTAGCTAACAAGCTAGCCGAGTTAGGTTTCTCCTGATAACTCGCTAGCTAACTCACTAGCTGGATAGCTAATTGCTTAAGACAAAACCCCCCAGAGGCTGATGTGCGATGCCTACCTTAGCAATGTTTCCACAGTTCATGTCCTCATCATAACTTCCAGCGTTTTAATCTGGATGCTGATGAGAAACAAGTTACATCAAGTTTCATGCAGATTATTACTACTGATGTGAATCAAATAAGCACAAGCTACCTAGCTGGGTTGGCTATGCGCTAAACAAGTATTAGCCCAGCTATATTGTTGAGCTAGTCATCAAACTAATCTTGGCGGTGTCCTGCGTTGGTGTTTTTTGATAGGATACACATATTGTGACGTTTGCACGCTGTCACCTTTTGGCCCCGCCCCAGTTTCTTTTTAATTTTGGCGCGCCTGTCGACACAGTTTCTATTTGTTTGTGTGGAAAGTCTTTTCAGTTTTTACATGTTAGATGTATGAGGAGGAATTCTTGCCGAATTGAATCCCAATCACCACAGTGGAAAATGCAATACACACGACATTACTTTTCAATATTTTTTTTTGTAAAACTTTGCTTTCCATTCTGGCATGTACTCTGCACGTTGCAACTGAAAAAGTAAAGGCATGTGTGTACTCCATTTCAGGTTTATTATAGTTCAATTTAACACAAATTCTTCTCCATACAAATGTTCCCAAGATATTCTTTTCCTCTTGTTAGGTATGATGTTATTTTTTACTTTATCTTTAAGATATTCCTGTCCTCTGTGATTCCTGTCTTAAATGATGTCCCATGTACATAATAACCGTTTCAGGATCCAAATGATCCTCCTCATTTGAAACGCAAAGCCATGAACCTTTTCACGATCACTTCCTATTTTAGTGGGGCTGTTCTCCTTGGTGTACAGTGATTACTGTAGCTATTCTTCCAGGAATGTAGTCATTAATGTAGCTGTCCTGCGAGACCTTGTGTTCTATAGTGTTTAACTGTCCTCTCAGGTGTATAGTGATTACTGTAGCTGTTCTCCCAGATGGTATATTCAAGGGTAGAGTCCAGGTATCTGTGAAAGGATATACAAGGTTGAGGTGAATTAGAAGTTAGCAGCAAGCTAGCTACCTAGATGATATCTAAAGATGCCATATACTGGCTGTAGCATTTCTAACAAAACAAAACTATATAGGACCGCTATAACTTTGTATGCAAATAAAGATGAAAAACTAAATATGCACCAGCCACATTTTGGAGGGCTAGTGAAGTTAGGCCAGTTGGCATATCATGATCTACCACCCTCAGGGTAAGTATAGAAGTATTATTAGGGTAATATAAAGGACTGGACATGTCTTATAGTGTTAGGGATGGTGAGGGTTAAATTGTTTTCAGTGTATGTGCATACTGACGGCCAGTCAGTAAGAAACATCACTTGTAAATCCCCATTTGGCAGAATGTTTGAGATGACACCATATACAACACAAGATTAATAATTCACGTGCGACTGATGCTGATGTTACATGATTTGAATTGTTTGCTTAATGTTACGTGGTTTAACTCCATTGTATTAGGCAAAGATTAATCAAATGGTGATAACATACAGTGATGTACTACAGAAAAATTATAACCCCAGGCTTGATCTTCATACTGAAATCTGAGTTGGCCAGATGGAAATCAGCTTTTCCTGAAGTGTTAAATTATTGGTGTCCAGAACACTGTGAGGCCAGGTGAGTTTTTAAAAGCAGAGCTTGAAAGTGTACTATAAATGAACAACACTTATGAAAGGCTTGAGATAGTATTCTCACTTGGAACAATCGTAGTTGCATAATCAATTCATAATTTAAATCTACTGCAAATTTATTTATATAGAGCGTTTTACAACAACCATTGTCTCCAAACAGCTTGTCCAAGTCCAAACCCCCAGTGAACAAGCCAAGGGTGACAGTGGCAAGAAAAAACACCCTGAGAGCAAGAGGAAGAAACCTTGAGAAGAACCAAAGGAGGAGAAAATATCTGGAATAATTTGAAGTCAATTGTTGGAAACAAGTCCTTATTTTTTGATAAATGATTTAAAAGAAGCATTGTTTTCATTCTTTACTTGTTTGGAAACTATGTTAATTTGCTTTACCAGAGAATATGAATTTATATTCCATTAACATAAGTGCATGATTCTGTCCAGAGATCAGAAACCTGTGTTAGTTTCCTTTTCTATACAAAATATCCTCAGTACTACACCCATAAAAGATGATGCAATGGAATTGCAAGAGTAAACTTTATGCAAAAACTTGAACTGGTGTTCTTTGACCTTGTTTGGAATACAATATTTATAAGGAAGTAACCAGGCCTTTTCCCAGTACACATTTCCAATGAGACTATTCTAGTAGAATATTAATTTTGGCATAGTTGTTGTGTATTAAATTTCTTACAAATTTGTTACATCCATTAAATTGATGCCATTGGCATTACCAGAAGTGAATTCTTTATCAGGTACAAGAAAATTTATGAGCACACATGATATAAAAAATTATATAGAATGTAACACTAATTTATCCTTTTTACTGTCTTATTTATTCTTATTTTTTATCATTTGCTGTTATATATATATATAATTTTTTTCCTTCCAATGCCAGAGCAGGCTAATGGCAATTAACTTCATGAATTATTCATGAATAATTTACTTATTCAGTTATTTTTTCTCCTCCCCAGCCCTGCATTTGCAGTCTTCTGCTGCTCTTTCTTCATTCCCCATCACTGAACTTCCATTACTTATCAGCTAAACTGGAAACCTCGTTTGTTTGTTGAAACAATCACTGTTGGTCATGGATCCATGGCAGCGATCAGTGCTAAAATGCTGTCTGTCTCATTTAAATGCTCTCATTAGTAGGCAGATAAACTGTTTCTCCACACTGGGCTATCAAAATAATGGCAATATAGGTCATGTCCACATATGTGTGAGTGCACAGATGTTTACATTTGAACATGCGTTTAATAGTTTTACTCATGAAGGTGAAGAAAACTCTACAGTTAAAGTACAGTTCACTCAGGTGTTATCATGTGATTTGGTCAAAGTAGCCTGGCTGTCATCACATGACCTGTGGCACACTGCTGCAAAGCTATCAAGTTTCAATGCATTTTCATGTTTCCACGAGAGGAGTTCCTTATTCTCTAAAGCACTCACACACATCAACAAAAGATTTTGAAAAATAATTTATTTGACATTCATGAAAAGTAAACATTGCTACTTCTAAGAGTGGCAATGCACTTAGCATGAGAGGATTGGAATGTGTTTACCATCAACTATGCACTTGTCCTTTAATGCAACTTCATTCCTTCACGACATTCATTCCTTCATTCCTTTATAACAGTCTACAAGAATGTGCAAACTACATGTGCACAGATCAATTTTGAGATTTCAAAGTCTGGTGCCACTGGACGAACAGGTACGCAATACGCCCACTGGAGTTTACGTGCACGCCTCATGTGATTTCAGCCAGGTTATTTGCTAGTGTGTAGCTTGGCATTGGCTGACATCATGTGATATCAAGGCACGTTTAGGCGCTTCCTAGTATGAATAGAGTAGCTAGCAAATCTACAGGAATAAATAGAGATCTTTATACAGAATTAAAGTGCCCAAGCCACAGTTGAGACACAGATATGGAAATCTAGGTCCTCTCTTGTCCTTTTGTGCACTCCATTGGTCAGAGCTCTAAACATGCCCCATAACAGAACAATGAAAGATGCTCCTACACCCCATGGTTCTAGAACATGGGATACATCAGGCTTCCATAATCCCAGAGGAATCAATACCCTATAGTGTATTGATCTATTGTGATACAGTTTCTGTGCATTAATGGTCAAAGACTTCACTTTACAACCCTTGCTATACCACAGCCTTCCACAGTAGTAGAGAGAGAGGTCTACTCAATGCTCGGAGTGGGTCAGGTGGCCTGTCTTTTTTCAATCCTAGGGATACATTTGAGAGTGGCAGCTCTCCATAGTACTGGTGCTAGCAGCAGACTTAACGTGGTGACGCTGAGAACAAGCAGGTAAACCTGAAGAGAAAAAGGAGCACAACAAAATGATCATTTTTCAGACATTACCAACAAACAAGTAAACATGTAAGCATGGAGTTAAATATATTCATAAGGAACCATCAAACTACAGGTACGATTTACAATAACTCCTAAAACAGAAAGCACACCAAAACCAATATTCTCCCCCAAACAAAAGTTGCGCTGTGTGCCAGTCCAGCATTTAGTGACACTCAGCTAGTTTACATGGTCCTTTCCAGATCCCAACACACTTTGGCTAGGAGATCAAGCACCTGTTACGCTGGGGATTCCTAAGGACTGAACCGCCACATTATGTTATCTGACTAAGTCATTTTTCCACACATTCTAAATCCAACTGCTGATGTTATGTTGTTGGAGAAAAAAAAAAAAAAAGGTTATATCTGAAAAGTAATTGACAATGGTAATAAATTAAATTGCAAGAGTGCAACATTAGAAGCTTCAAGTGTAAGGGCTCACCTCTCGAGAGATAATACCGGCCCTCCGAGCACGGCTGCCCAGAACAAAGGAGAACTCACTGACTTGGGCCAGGCCAGCCGATACCAGCCAACGAATATGGCGGGAACCAGGGGGAAGAATGGCGGACAGCACCAGCACTGCCATGACAAACTTGGAGGGGGAACAGGGAATTGTTGAACAGGAAGAAGAGTGAAGGAAAATGATTTACATCTTGGCTAAGAACGACAAAAGCACTGATGAGCCAATCAAAACTGATTAACAGGGCGACCTGTATGTGATTACCTTCATGACCACCAGTGTCAAGGTTAACACCAGAAGAATGGTCAGCTCGTATAGGACAAAAGTTGGAAACACGTGCAGCCCTATACGAAGAAATATGTTAAAAATTATTTTTTTAAAAGTATCTCTTTGTATATGCTGAAAATCTTATTCAATGCATATGATGGCTTTGAAGTGCCTGAATAAATGCGTCTGGCTTTGAAGTGTCTGAGACCAGACCATGTCTCCTACTCACTTCCCCTAGAGACTATGGGAAAGTCCATGTTACCACTTCTTCTCTTTTAAAGAGAACCATATCTGCTAAATCAGGGTAATGTAGTGCAAATTGCAATACAGGTCTGACAAAAGCACATGCAAGTCTATGAAAATTAGAACCACTAAACATCAGTGTTCCTAAAAGGAGTGGTATATTCAAGGATTTCCCAAGCTGAAAGCAAGTAGAACAGTGTTTTTTATCTTACAATGTTCCCTTTGATCTTACGGGTGGTGCTTAATTTGTATTTTAAATGTTATTATTTTAGAATGCATTCACTGTGTTCCAAAAGAATCAATCAATTTGAAGTGAAAGAGATTCTTTCAACCACAGAACATGGGAGAGCTTGGTGTCACCAGGATTGGATACTGAACCACTCAAACAAAAGCTGAAATGTCATTTGGCCTTATGGTGCACTCACCAATAGATGCAAAGAAGATAATTGCCAAGAAGTCTCTGATTGGCTCAATGCAGCTCATAACCTCATTGGTTACCATGGAGCCCTGTGAGGAGAGGAGGGCTCCAGCAAGGAAACAGCCTAGCTCCATGGAAACATCCAGAAATTCTGTGACCTGCACAGTTTGGGCATGTTACATTTTCATTGTGAACTTAATGAGGTAGAACTGTAACAACCATACAAATGTAAGTATTAGTCAAGTCATAAATATGAGTAATCAGTCATTATGTTTGCTAGTTTGCCTTTCCAAAGTAAGATGACTACAAAACCACTGACTATGATAACTGTGATATGATAAACACTCACTGTCAGCATTAAGAACACAAATGCCGTGGTTCCTAGCACAAGTATCTCTTTGTTCCCTTTGCTTTCAGCATGTAGCTTTCTGTAGAACGGACCAATCAGATGAGCCCTGAGGAGCCAGCAGAGCAGCAGCACAACAGCGATGGAGACTAGTACTTGACCCAGCAGCACCAGCACATGTAAGCCTCCAATCAGAGGACTGAAAAAGAACACGCAACCAATAAGATGCTGCTATAGAGTGAACCGTTCAACACTGGGATAATGAACGCCATTAGCTCTGGAGTAATTTTCCACCGATATCCCTATTGACTATGCTAATTATTTTGTACCTGAACTCCATAGAAACAACTTAATTGTTTAGACTTTCAAGCGCAGTGTTTGAAAGTTATACCACATTATTAAATAGCTTATTTATGTTTGTTCTGAATAGAGCCAATTGTTTTGGCAGTATACAGTTATTCATTATAGTAAATACTGCAGGGCCAGCTTGTCAATATAAAGAACAAAAGAGCAGTTATTCTCAGGTCACAAACATATACACAGATGTACAAAAGAAACTGGTGTGTATGGTGGTGAGTGGATGTATGTATGTATGTATGTGTTCACCTATCTATGTCTCCATTGCCTGCTTGGATAAGAGTCGGCATGACAGCAATGAACAGACCCAGCTGAACATCCTGCATTACCAGCATTCCTAGAAGAACACTGCTGTAGTCCAGTTCACCTACGCAAACATACATACGTTCAAAAACCTGATCAATAATTAAGAATTTAAATATTTTCAACACACACACATATTTAAGTTCAAAACCCAAGATCCACCAACTTTTACCTTCCTTGTCTCCCCTTGTCCCACCAGACAGAAATCGTGAAACAAGGGGAGTGCTGGATAGTGACAGACAACTGGAAATGAAGACAGTCTGAATGGGGTGGAGCCTAAACATCTGTCCCCACAGCAGCCCCGCCCCCACCATCAGGAGGCTAAGGTAGCTTGAACCTTGGACAGAGATCTTCCAAACCTACAGGAGCAACAACAACAAAAAAAACACCCCACAATATTCTTGAACTGTTCAAAGAAATTAGTTCATAGATGAGTGACATCACAGCCGTATAAGCAGCAACTTCATACTCTAAACTCTCATCATCTGGAAATTTTCACTTCTGAGCTTGGACTGTTGGCGCCATCCAATCAATGCATCTTAATGCAAACTCAGTCCAAAGATTTTGAGGGGAAATATTCACCATTGCAACCACAAAAGCCATCTACATGAATACCATCACTGATGGAATGTACATGAAAATATATGACCAAATAAAATCTTTATTTATATATCCATGTTGCTGCACTTGCTTTGAGCAACACAAATTTGTCTTTGTTTATCTATATGGTGCACCATTTGATAGTGTCCACTATTGGATAATGTCCACTAATAGCCGATAACATTTGATTCCAGTTAGAGCATTTTTTGTGCGCAGACAAAAAGTCATCAGTAATCCAAACTAATGGACAATGACAATCATTGTTTGTTATAACAGCTTATTCTAATACAGCTGCAAAAAGTCAGTCTTGGACTGTTATTTTTTTTTCTGGGTGTTGGCTGACCCAGAAAACTGTATGAAAACTGCAGTTTTGTCTAACCCTCAAATAGTCATGACCTCGCAAAAGGGCTGCTGCAGCTGACTAATCTGAATGATGTCTCACACACTCCACCTGCAAAAACAAGTTATAAAAGCCTTTCTTTAAATGACAGTTTGGCAAGAGCTAACAATGGTTGCTCAGTCATTAATTCTGGCACTCTGATGAATTCCAAAGAACAGCTATGAAAGACTGAATGAATAAAAATAAAAGAAAGACCAGCCCTACGATCAAGAAGAACATTAATCACACAATTCTGAGGTCACAAACAAAGGGGAGGTCTGTTTCCCTTTGCAGAGTGAGAGAGGGAGAGGGAGAGAGAGGAAAACCAATTTACAATTTAAGAGAGGAATGCAGACTAGCAAGTACTCCTCAACGTCATCTTGGTTATATGAAGATAACAATGCATTCTGTGAAAACGCGCGACTTAGTGTCACCCAGAAGCTTTATGACCTTGTGAAGTCTTTCAGGAGAGAACTCGAGGCCAACCACGAAGAGGGTGAAGAACACACCCAGCTCCCCCAGTGTCTCCACCTGCACCATGGACTAGAAGGACAGAAAGAGATGACTTGACTTAAAACATCGTCAAAAATACAAAACACAGACAAATACACACTGAACGCCCACCTGTCCAACCCAGAACATTTCACATATTAAAATTATTTTTTTATTAATAAGATTTTTAAAAGTACTTTACCAAAACATGGCTACCATGATCATCATGGATTACAGTTAATAGAAATTATCAAAATCCATATGAATGGCCTCTGGCATTTCTGGAAGAAGCATTCATTGTGTAAATACCTGAATGCTATTGAGTCCTGAGGGACCGAGGAGAACCCCACACACTATGTAGCCAAACATAGGAGGCAGTCTCATGAGAGTGCACAGCCAACCACAGGGCAGAGAGAGCATGACCACAGACACCAGATCCTGGGGGAGCAAACACACGACCTGCCTTCACGTGGGGTTGCTGAGAAGTGGCATCACTCCTCCAAAAACTGGTCTATTACATTCTTGGCACATGGAGAAGATGGGCAACAAAAACCGCCCTATGGATCTGAAACAGGACGACCAAAGGGTGAGCAGACCTTAATGAAGTGGTGGTCAGCACGAGGAATGGTGGAGTCCCGGGGCTTGGTGAGCACATACTGGTTGTTCTGAGAGTCAATGAGCATGCTCAGTCCTAGGTCACTCTCCACCACCTGCCGTGATGTGTTCTTCCTCTTACTGTCCTCTTCATCCTCCTCTACTCTCAGGACAGCCTCCACATTAACGCCCTTCATCTGCAGAAAAGCACAAATGGGAAGATAACAAGGAAGTAAAAGAAGTATTCAAATATGTGTTTGAATATATTTACATTTGATGATCCCTTGAACACTCACTTTTCACGTACTAGAATTCCAGTTAATGGAAGCTAATCGAGAATTTAAACCAAGAAATTAATTAGTAATTCCATGTTGACAGCTGAAGATCTTATCCTCACAGATTTTTGAAGATCTTATCCTCACAGGTTTTTGAAGGCACCAACTTGCAACACTTATCAAAATGTAGTTACATTTATTTTTGTATCAATGTTGGATGCTCACAGTTTATTTAAACTATTCTCAATATTTGATCATTTGCTATTTGATAAATTACACATAAGAGTAAAATAAGTAAATATTATGTTCCACTCATAACAGGAGTTGTATGAAGATTAAAAAGGGTCTAAGAAGGGACAAGACTACAAAATTTGGTTGCTTTTTGTTTACTGATGAGAAATAAGTTCCACTGGATACACTTTTATTTTTTAATTCATGTACATGATTAGCTTAATTTCTTTTCTTTTTCATTTTCTTTGATTAATCACTTTTTGGTGCCAGAGTCTGAATGCAAAGTTGATCCCATATGTTGATTTTCCCTGAAAATAACTCTAAAAAGAAAAAAAAACTGTGCTGAGACTCAGTTTGCAGTGGCTTTTGTACACACTAATTATAAATTTGAATACAACAGACACAAACTGTACATTTACTAGAACATTTTTTATTATTACTATGATGGTCAGTCTACATTTTTGCTGTGGCAGTCTACATTTTTGCTGTGGCAGTCTACATTTTTGCTGTGGCAGTCTTATTTAAACATAATCCATCATCTTTGCTGTCTTTCCACCTTAATCAAGAGAATATCTCCAAATTGGGCTCTTCCAAAATACGAAAGAAAAAACTCTCACTTTCGTTCACATCAAGTCCTGCTGGATCTCCTCCATATCTGATACATCCTGCCTCACCTGCTTGTTGTTGTCAAAGGCGTGATCTTCTATCTCTTCCTCCAGGCGATCAGCAGCCCTCCTCACGTCCTCCAGGATCTCCTCCAGCATGGAGAGGGTCTTGTTCCGCTCCTGCGCCACCTTCAGCGCCTCCTGCTGGTGCTTCTCGGCTGCAACCAGCTCCACATATTCCTGCTCCTCCTGTTGATGGGGTGCGTTTGCTCCATATCAGAATGAACCAAAACATTCAGTGCCAAAAGTCCTGGACCACATGCGCCGGTATCAGGAAGATGCAATCTGCAAAGCCTTCTCCTCTCCAGAGGAGAGCAAGCAATTCTTCGTAATATCCTTAGAAAAGAGTAACCACTCACATAATTACAATAAACAAAGAAAGTCTACTTTGTGACTAATCCCACACTGGATGCTGTTCCCCAGTGTGAGATAAGAGACCGTTCAGGGAGAAAAAAGACAAAAGACTAAATAAGGAATTCATTTAATTTAACATGACCAAAGACCTCAATGTCAAAAAGTCTTCTCAGTCAAACTACCACAAGCCCTCCCTTTTTCAACAGGAACTTGTTCGAAGACCAACCAGAATGTTCAAGATGTCAGCCATTCCACAGACTTTACTCCTGTGACGGTTGACCTTACCTTTATAGCAGCCTCCCGGAGTGCTTCCAGCCTCTGGCGGCTGCTCTCCTTCATGTTCACCACGTCCCTGAAGTCGCCTTTCAGTACGCGCTGCAGGCCCAGCACGGCCTGGAACACGGACCTCTCGCTTTCGTTCAGCTCCCTCTGGAACACCTCCAGCGTGTGCACCTGGAAGAGCCGCTCCGCATCTGAAAGCGCCCGGTCTCGCCCTGCCGCCGCCGCCGCTGTGCCCAGCTTCCGCACGGCTGCGTTCTTCTGCCGCAGGAGGCCGGCGAGGCGACGGCAGTTCTCCGACACCCACCGGTGGCCGTGGGTGGAGGCTGCTCCACGGCCGCGGTGCAGCTTGATGGCATGCTGGGCCACCTGGTCGCCTGGGTGCACCGCTGCAACCGTGCCCATGCAGAGCAGCACACACAGCGCTTGCATCCAAGCCACTGTCTCTTCAACTGGGGAGGAAGGAGAGAGTAGGTGAGGGGTGATGAGGAGATAAAAGAAAGAGAGGGGATAATAGCAGTTGGAAAAAAGCTCTTTCAGGAACTGTGCTCTTCCAGGAACTGTGTCGGACTTCTAGGCTGGGGTGCCTCGTGTTTGGTAAGCTAAGCTCACATAGGTGGGGCCCAGTGTTCAAACAATTCATAAAGTACCTGCCCCATTACAGGTCTGCAATCTTCTAGTGTTTCAAACGCCATACCTGTCACACAACAGATGTTAACTGCAGCCAGGGAGGGTGGAGAAATTACACCCTCCACCAGTGGTGGGATGAGGGGTTGTTGGCCTGGATATGGAACAGATATTATCAGTTTTATGCTACTTTGTAATGCCTGCTGTTTGGCATTATTGAATACATGCGTGGTAAAGACGCTTATACACGCACATATGTTACAAACCCTAAAGCACTTACTCTACATAGACACTTTATATGAATCCATATTCACTGAAGAAATTTGATCCGAGTTCTCCCTGACCAGCCCTGTCTATTCACCCGGAAAGATATTTGCGGCAGGTTTATCAAGTAGTATAAACATGTGTACTGCCTTGGCTGACGACTTTCATGATCAGCTTTCATTCACTTAAATAAGTCCCTAACGTTAACTATAAGGACCATCAAAAACGACAAGGCGATTACATCATCTCTTATGTCTGAAAAAAGTCAATAAGGTAATGGCGACAAAAATAAGATGGATGACATACCTTGAGGAATTCGACGTTGTCTGCGCAACCCTGAAATACTCAGTACATGAAGAAAACAATCGGGCTCTTGTGATGCCACTCCTCTCCAGACGCCACATACTAGCTGCAAGCCAGCGTTGGGGGCTGATTGAGAGGCAGGCACTATATTCACGGAAAACCAAGTTTTGCGGCACTGGACCTATTTCGCGTACTAGCTAGCTAATAAGTCAATTGTCCAGTTTGTTCTGCTCAACAGGTACGTGAATACCTTTGCAATAGATGCTCGTATTACTTGGCAATGTAAAATTCATTGCAAGTGTTTGCTAAAGTTCCGAGGGAAATAGGTTTGCTTAAATAACTTGAGAGCATTCGCTAAGCTAGCTAGCTTGTTTATGTTGAGATTCGAGTTTAGCTACAGAATTCAACTGACAAGCCAACTTATGCTAGCGATAGCTAAGTTAACCGTTTTCAACAATTAGCCTAAATAACTAAACGTCATTTGAAGTTTTTAAACATTATTTACAAATATGTAAATCGATCTTGTGATTCTTTGGCCGACATAAGTTGTCATTGCTTATTTAATGTGTAATAGCTATGTAATTTAATTTAGTTAGCTAGCTAGCTAATTAAGTCAAACGTGTTCATCACTTCCGAAACAAACCAAAACGATTGGCTGGCTAAAGGAACTGTAATGTGGGTTATGTAGTTTTACCTCGAGATCTCGAGACCTACATCTATTGCATTTGTAATTAATAGAATCCATGCTACGTTATAAACGTTTAATTTGCTAAACTTAGACAGATTACGCTTATTTAAATAATTCTTGACCTCACATTTGAAGTCCAACAACTTCGGTTCAGTCGCGATCACACTACAGTACACTATAATAACGTATTTCGTGTGTTCATTAGCCCATTTCGTTTGTTAGAAGAATAGTATTTGTTGCTAATTACCATTAAGTATGTATTCGGGATAATGCAATCAGTCTCAAACGACAACTGCACGATGCTGAAGAACTACAAATCCCAGTGCTAGTGTAAACAAAAACACTCCCGTTCTCTAGCGCAGTCCCAGTAGGCTCCCGCGCAGGCGTACAAGGGTCTGTTGGCTATCAAGTTGGTCAAACAGCGGGTGATAAAATGGTAGGTAAGATAAAAACGGTAAACGCAAACTTAGATGCTAGCAGGGTTATTGCGGTACAGAGCGCGACAAGTGCGTTTTATATGCCGGAGGAAGTTTGTTTGCTGGATAAAGGGAGTTGTCCTCCGCCTGTGTCGCATTGTCACTGTGTTACACTGTAGCAATTTATCAGAGACATGGAAGGTCAGTTGTTGGTATTTTGAGAGCTGCCAGACGCACTTGCTCCCTGCGTACCGTTCCGTTTTTGGTATACCGCTTACGCGGGTTAGGGCAGAGGTGCTGTCCAGACCTATCGACTAGTGAATTAGGTCGAGTATGACTATGACTGCCGTTACCGAAGTCGGGTGGATCGGCAATCAGGACCTGGAGGAATCCTCATGATAGCCCTCTCGCACGCTAGATGATAGAGCTACATTTGACAAGTGAGGAGGCGTAAGACCAACATTCTTATTTAACTATGAAAACCAAGATGTTTTTTTGTCGTTGTAACGTAAAGCGATGAGCCGTGTGTGTTGTCAAATGACCCGTACTTTCTTTATCATAAACGTTTGGAGTGGTAGACACTCGGATTCTAAACTGCATGTCGTGCTTTTGGATGTCAGTGATCTGTCAGCGAACCTGTGTTCCGCTTCCATGGCCTTTCAAACATGGCTATCTCGCTATTGGTCATTAATATAGCAGATGCATAATGAATGCTACCTGTAATCATGCTGTGGTTTCATTGACTTGTGTTACTGACGTGTGCTCACGATGAGTGAATGCTTCCTTCAGTCTGAGGGCTGGTTTTACGTGGGTGTTTTGCATCAGCACTGCCTTGCAAGAATTCTTTTGGAGAGGCTAGCTTACTTTTACTGATGGGGCAAAACTTAAGTCATGTTTCTGCCAGGTTTACTCTTAACCTGTGTCAGTGTGTTAAGTGTAAGTCATTAGCATTTAGTGATATTAATCTTAACATTTGTCTTTGACACGGTTCTCTTGACTTAAATTTGAGAGTGTCTCATAGCACTCAAGGCCCTATATTTATCAACCCTCTAGGATCAGCAGGGCCCCCCAACACACACACACACACACACACACACATACACACACACACAGGCTTCCTATAAACGTGCCAGTTGTATTCGCTAGGCTATGGAAATTGAACACTTTTTCCAGAACATTCTAGGGACTCTGAATACCTAGTCCTGTGCATCTTCGTGTGCTGTGCGTGTTCCCTGCAGCATAAGCTGAAGTCGTCACAGAAAGACAAGGTTCGGCAGTTCATGTCCTTTACCCAAGCTGGGGAGAGGACGGCCATCTACTGCCTCACGCAAAATGACTGGAAACTAGAGGTGGCAACAGATAACTACTTCCAGAACCCGGATCTCTACTACAAGGAATCCATGAAAAGTACAGTGGACCGAAAGAAGCTGGATCAGCTTTATAACCGATACAAAGGTAAATGAACCAGACCTTATGACCCCATTCTTCTTCTTTTCAATATTTTTCCTCCCTTTATATCCTGAAACTGATTGTACTTGTCAATGAGTACTGCTACGTTCCCACAATGCACTTCTTCTTGCAGTTGGATATGGGTACAGTTTTAAGTGCGTCTAAGTTAATTTCAGAATGTTTCAAGATATATTTTTAGAGCTTTCTAAAATTAGGTTAGAGTTAGTGTGTCAGTGATGGATCTGCATGATCTAGATCTCAACACTATATTGTGATTAGGCTATATAGCTACATATTGCAATAGCAGTATGCCTTGGGTACAATAAAATTTATTTATGAACACTTGATGTGAAATGTGTAAAGATTGATCAGCATTATTTTAAACAAAGTTATTTGTTTAATTGGTCCATGTGAATGTATTGACAGATTAAACATCCAGAAGGGACTTTATAAGGTCTGTGTTTGATCAGTGTCCTCGTACCACAGAGTACATAAAACGTTATTCAAATATTGTAACCTATGTGTGATACCAGTATTGCAAAGGTCAGTATCGTAATGAATACCAGGCAATATACTGTGCAGCCCTAATATGTGGCTGGAAACAAAACATATATTCCTGTACATCTTCTCCTGCAGACCCTCAGGATGAGAATAAAATCGGAATTGATGGGATCCAGCAGTTCTGCGATGACCTCACTCTAGACCCAGCCAGCATGAGCATTCTGGTAGTGGCCTGGAAGTTCAGAGCGGCCACCCAGTGTGAATTTAGCCGGAAAGAGTTCCTGGATGGCATGGCTGAACTTGGGTCAGCAATGGTGTTTCCTCCATCTTGACTTTTTCCTGGAACAAAACTATCTCTATCATCATCTGCCTACAGTTTTTCATAGGGGTTGATTTCTTGTAGCTTCCCATACATGAAATTGTTGCATTTGTACTATAATAAAACTATTCCAAGATGAATCAAACTCTCAGGTTCTTACTCAATGGGGCAGGTGGATCTGTTTCAATGTTCTTCATCAATATTCTGATGTCAAAGTTTACCATTTGTCTCTCTCTCTAGTTGTGACAGTCCTGAGAAACTGAAGGCCATCTTACCACGATTAGAACAGGAACTCAAGGACTCGGGCAAGTTTAAGGACTTCTACCAGTTTACCTTCAACTTTGCCAAGAACCCAGGCCAGAAAGGCTTAGGTAAGAATCACATGGCTTCAGGCGTGTCCTAAAAAAAACACTGTTCATTAACATAAACGATGCAAATAAAACGTGGTTTGAACACATATCCATAATGAATGTATGATTAAGTGAACTACAGCTACATATAATAGTCTGGTGCTGTAGAAACTTTTGCTTCAGGTCTCAGGTTTCATGTGTCTCCTGAGATGGGTATCCCCTGCTTCAGGATTTCTGCCACTGTGCTAAAGTACCCAGCACTGGCAAACAAACAAGGTGCTGTTTGTTGGTTTGTGGTGATCCCGCCTTGTCTGGTCTGCACAGTGGGTCATTGTCGGACCCACTAACCATGGCTCCCTACATGGACCGCAGTGCCCACCCCCCCTGCGTCTCTTTTACTTTCGTCTCTCCACACTCAGATTTAGAGATGGCTGTGGCTTATTGGAACCTAGTGCTGACAGGCCGGTTCAAGTTCCTGGACCTTTGGAACAGGTTTCTGCTGGTAAGTCAATACTTCTCAAAGCCTCTTTAATTAGCTGCTTTTGGTTTTGGTCTTCACTGTAGAATTTTGAGTCTAGCTGGTCAGTTCTGTACACACACACACACACACACCAACAAAACGTCTCGACAAACTTTGGAATGTCAGCTCTCTATGTGAATGTAAGCCACAGTTGCAGAAGCTGCCATAAAAGATATAGGATAAAAGATACCATAACAGATCTAAGTTTTCAAAATGTGTGTCAAAGACAAAAGTATATGATAACTTACATGATAACTGTGTGCCAGAAACTTATACCCTGCTGTTACTAATAATATTTTATTCCTTATACCAGGAAATATTAATATGGCTTTTTAAGACTGGTTTTATAAGTAAACAACTGTGTCCTTTCTGTGTCCTTTCTCTCACAATTCTTTACTGCCTTCTGAAGGAACATCACAAACGATCAATTCCCAAAGACACGTGGAATCTCCTTCTAGACTTTGGAAATATGATTGCAGATGATATGTCAAACTATGATGAGGAAGGTGAGTGTGATCATGCCAGTAGAAAAACCTGTGGCAAACCTCTGAAGCAAGCCTTTTAAAGTCTGCTTCGTTACATACCATCAATAAATACAATCGGTAAATACAGTGGATATATAGTAAATGGATCAAAAATATTCTTGCATTGTCTTTTAGGAGCATGGCCGGTGCTTATAGATGACTTTGTGGAATTTGCTCGGCCAATTGTTACAGCAGGCAAGCGCAAAAACGTATAATCACCATCTACCTCTTGGAGAGGGAAGTGGCATCTTATATCAGACATTTTTTTTATTAAAATAAGAGTCAAAAATGGAAATACAAAAAAATATATATATAAGAGACTTTTAAGTTGTGAGTCTGTGTTACCAAACTTGGATTCAAGAATACGCAGCTGGCCAGACCTCATCAGGAATGAGTGAGTTTGCATCATGCACTTTCGCCACCAAGGGGCGACAGCGAGTCAGCTCCGAGTCATCAGGCAGGAGGAAACCCTGCCGTCCATCTTGAGTCTCCTTTGCCTCAAGGTCATTACGGCAATGGATATCATGACCCTGCCTTCAATCATCCACCATATCACAGCTGGACAGCGACGTGGGTGTTCTTCAAGCATCAACAGCACGTCAGTCCCGAGGATGGAGCCCAAAAAAGGGTGTATTATAGGATAATAGTATGTGCATGTTGTGATTTATTGCACAGTATTAATCTGTGTAAAGCGAGCGGAAAGAACAACGAAAGAGCCGTGTTCTTGTGCAATGTCGTGTACGTCACACCCCCTGTTTCCCCCCCCACCTACTGTGGCCCGGTGCGTTGTTACGAACAAAGTTCTAAGCAGGTTCTAAAGTTCAGGTCTGTTGCGTACAGCAGTCTAAGAACCAACTCGAGACACGAGATCCGATTTCGACAAACAGCAGTCCGAAACCAACATGCAGCAATGCTCAGAACACCAGCAGAAGTAAATATCGATACAGTTGTAATATACTGTATGTAAAAGACACGTGTACAGACATATTGCTACAAAAGCATATAAATATAGATACACAACGTTTATTAATTTGACAAAAGTATTTGGACTAATCTAATATTCCAAGCTTGGAGATCCTCCTCTTTATGCTTTTTCATTAGTGAAATCTAACCTTTGTTTTTAACTTTGTCTTTTATTTATTTTATTTTTTTTTTAAGTAATAATTAATTCAGGTTTCAAATTTATTCACCCACCTCTTTGTTGTTATACTTCTGATAGGATCATACTCATCACATGCCATGATAAATAAGCAAAATATGCGTGTTTCAACAAAAAAATTAGAATATAGCAAAGAAATTAGAATAATTAGGAATTGGTCCCTCATGACTTCCTTTTGACATTTTCAGACGTCTATAAAAACACTATTGAAGAGATTTTGAGAAAGAGTTTAACTTCAGTGAATAATTGTCAACAATTTGTCCCCCAAGCCCTTCAGTCTGCAAACACTACACACTACAGTTCATTGACTGGAAGGTGTTTCTTGTGTCCTTTTGGGTTGTATTTATTGTGTTTTTTTTATTTGCAGAGTTCTGGACAAGGTGCTATGGTGTTCTGGATCTCCTCACTTAATTGCTACAGATTGCCAATTTTGTCCAGTTCAGTGTGTCAGATGTTTTCTTTCCACAGTGAGGGAGGCTGGGCTCCATGTGGTGATGTCCTTATGTGTTACACGTTGCAGAGTGTTGTGTGTTTTGACCATTGAGAAGTGGGTAGTCAAGTTCAGCTCATCAAATCAGTATTACCACACATGTAAATAAAGATAATTTAAATAAGACAGCTTTTCTCCATTGTTAAATCAGAACCCATTTGTTTGATTGTGGAGTATGGAAGGTGTTCAATAAAGCATGGTTTTTAACAAACGGTGGAAACATTTTTATTTTGGGGAGGGAAAATGTCTATATTAATATTTAATTTTGTTCTTTTTTGTTATACAACCTCATTCATAAATTATTTTGGTTCTTTAACGTTAATAGTCCTGGAGTGAACATTAAGATGTCAGTGCCTGTGGAAATTACATCAGCTGTCAGCTGTGTGTCATAACGAAGAACTGGGGCACTGGCATCATGTCTGGGCCAGTTCTCATGATGTACACTGTGCTGTGACGGCTTCTCAGAGCTGGGCAGAATCAGGGTCTGTCTCTCTTCCGTAATGCTCCATTCTATTCTCGTGCATTTGGAAGAAGGCTTAGCACTGATCCCAGACCAGCTGATGGATCAACTCCTGCCCTGGAGCAATAGAGGATTGCCTTTTTAGGAGACACCTGATCACAGGCTAGCATAACCATACAGAGAATGCTTGTTGATAAGGTCCTGCTGGATGTGTGTGTGTGTGTGTGTGTGTGTCTATGCAGTGGTGAGGGTCAGGGGGAGGCTATGAGGACGTGGTGATTAGGAAGAGTGGCTGGGAGGGGAAGAGAAAGGGGCGTTTGGGAGTTTTGATCAAGCTGTTGCCTACAGAGCTGTGCTTTTGGAGATCAAGAGGGCAAGAGTCGAATCTGAAGAGTGAACAGTGAAGAAGGTCTTGAGGTCGATTCTGCGGGCAAGGCTAAACATCAAGATAAGAAACTGCGGTCCCCTTAAGGCTGAAGTAGGCTTACTCTAGTTCTAGTGAGCTGAAGAGGTTTCCTTCAATGCTTTGGGGATAAAAACCAAACAGCCCCCGATGGAGAAATTCCAGAATGCAATGGTGCTGAGTGCCGTAGGAGATGCTCTGGGATACCGCAAAGGCCGCTGGGAAAACTGCACATCGGGAGCTCAGATCCAAAAGGAGCTCGCAGCCCTCGGGGGTCTGGAAGCCCTTAAACTGGACCTGGATAACTGGCCTTTGAGTGATGGCACTCTGATGCACATGACCACCGCAGAGGCCCTTGTCACAGGTAAGGACATGCCCAGAAAGAAGAGAGGAGAGAAAGTTCAGAGCAGTACAGCTGAACTGCTGATACTGAATTATAGAGGAATTGTTTGTTAACCAATAAGACACAATTTTATATTTTCCTTTTTGAAATAAATAGTATTAAATATATATATATTAATGTCTACCTTATGTTACCAAACATTATTTAAAACGGTCACGTAGCTGATCCTATCTATTTAGCAGGACATAGGAATGGAAGGTCACTATTATGACCTACAGAGGTAAAAAAAGAAAAACATTTTCACACTCTCAGAGCCTTAAATGCTTGTAACACTCCACACCACCTACAGATAAAAAGTGCAGCGAAGGTGTACTAATGCAAGAGGTGGACTCTGCACTTTTCTCCACCATCCCTGTTGCCACTGGAGTATTTGAGTGAACCTGTTCATTGTTTAGCGGCCTGTTTGTGAACTTGAGGGATTTGTAGCGAGACACACCTATGTAACACAAGACTGAGTCAGACTGTACCAGTGCTCCACAGTGACTTATTTGGTGTTTAAACTGTAAACTGTACAGTTCCGATGTTCATCCTTAATGTTTATGTGGGAAATTCCACTTTTAAAAAACAAGCTATTTATTAAGAGACGTATGTAGTGACACTTCTTTCTTTTGTTGTTGAAAAATGTATTTAAATTGATATGGCCTGAAAAAGGTCATAGGTGGAATCTGTGCTTCTGTTTTAGCTGGCTCTGCGAGCACATGCCAAATATAGCAGCTCTCCGGTCACACTCTTTCCAAGTCACACACCCACCATTATCTCCCTCTAAAATGCACATCACTTATCATTCAGGCGTGTCAAAACAGACATCATATCATCTTTTATAAAAAGTTCATGACATTCCCAGACGTGCGTTTGCACCCCAAAACACACATCCTCTTATATCTCACTGCTCACCAATACAAGAAAATACAACTAGCTACTGATGTCCCAAATGTCCTGTCATCCAATGCCTAACAGTATCCCAATGCCTAACAGTAATCTCCATCACAGCAATAAATAACTCAAGTGCTGTGGGCTTTATAATCCCTTAAAGACCTCAGTGTAAATCTTAGTGCCACCCATCTCGAACCATCCCAGTAACACATCACTGGCATGCACCACTCAGCTTCTAAACACTAGCAGATTTCTGTCTGCAGTTGCCAGCCGAACTCAAAATAGAACGAACGCGATCTTCTATCAAAGTTGGACAATAGCGGGTCTGGGCATAAAACCCCTATCATCTTCCGTGTTCAAAGCTTGCTGTTATCCTAAGAGGCAAGATGTCATGCTCTGGGGTGAGGACCCTGCTTATCCGAATTCCAACACAACTCGACCGTTGAGGATAAATGACATGACTAAGCCATGCACCATTCTCCAAATGCCCAAACAAACAGGTTACCTGAATAATAAGTGCACTAATAATAACACCTACGTGCATGTCTGCATTTTAAGGAGCACAGAGGTTTCCCATACATGAGGGTGTGGGTACCGCCAGGCATCACGGTGCTTGGGAAGTGTCCTGTCCAAACACGCCCATCCTTTGTGTCTCGCGCGCACACATTAATCACAGCTAAAGTTAGGTCACCCCACAGAGACGTGGCAGTGCCACGTGGGAACATCGAAACGGAGAGAGAGCAAACTGTGCGCCTGCCCCTCACCACTGATAATGCACTTCTAAAACAAATCTAATGTGTGAGAAAAATGCACAATATATCTAACTGTACTGTGTTGTATTTGCTTGCCAAGATTACTGGTGTCTAGAGGATCTGTACAGAGATCTTGTGCGGCGGTACGTGAATGCCATGGTATCCCTGCAAGGCCGAGCTCCTGATCCCAGCACAGTTGAAGGCTGCGCCTACCTTAAACCCAACAACTTTCTGCTTGCCTGGCATACCCCATTCAACGAGAAAGGTACAAGTTCGTATCTAGGTTAGATCCAGCCAGCAAACATGAGTGAATCAGTCTTCCTGCATGCTCCTGTCTGTATTACTACAACATGCAAACTTACCAACACCTCAAGGTTCTGGCTCTGGAGCTGCCACCAAGGCCATGTGTGTCGGCATGCGCTACTGGCAGCCTGAGAGGCTGGAAACCTTGGTGGAAGTGAGCGTGGAAACAGGCCGCATGACCCACCATCACCCCATAGGTAAAGCACCTCTATACATGTTCAGAGTCCCTTACACATGCCTTACTCTCTCCTTAGAAAATGTAGCTCCTTAGGCTCCTTAGTCTCTAGCAACGATGTGGTGCCGCCTCTCTGAACGTGAGTGAGAGTCACAGTGTGGGTTTCGGTGCAGGGTTCCTGGGGGCCCTCTGCACTGCTCTGTTCACCTCGTATGCAGTACAGGGCAAACCAGTGGTGACCTGGGGCCGTGACCTTATGAAGGTGATCCCCAAGGCTGAAGAGTACTGCAGGAAAACTATTCGTCACTTGGCAGGTGAGGGCCTTAAAAAAAACATTTTTAAAGAGGCGTGCATGTGAGTGTGTATCTGTGTGTGTGGGGGGGCCTGTGTATGCATCAAGAAATGAGGTGATGACCTTATTATAGATGGTTTATGGTGAAATGATGTGAGCAACATACCTCTTTTGAAACTGCAATAACAAGTACAAATTCTGACAGGAAGTATGTAACGTTTGCCCAAATTTCAATAACATGCTTCAATACAGTTGTGCTGATATGTTCACCCCTGGCAGAATTTGAAAAACATATAACATTTTAGCAAAATGAGTGATCCTGAAAAGCACCGTTCATTAATTTATGAATATCGGTCAAGTTTATAATCCTTCACAGAACTGCAATCGTATTGTTGCTCAGACCAAGGTTTACATACCTTTTGAACGTCTGACACTCAGGTTGAAGCATCCACAACAGCACCTTTTCTACTTTAGTTAGTGTCTTTGTATAAATAGTCAGTGAGTTTCTTTGTTCTCGAGAATCCCCTGTGTATTTCATACAGGGCTTCACTGACTCAGACTGTTGCTGAGGCCTACAGAAAGCAAAAGAACTATCGAGAGAGCTATATATACACATATAACTTGTGAAGTTGAACTACCGCATTCATTGATGCACATGATATTAGACACCAAGGTCATGAAACTGTTTGAAGAGGACCATTTTAATATGTTGTTTATTGCTATAGGGTTTAACTCAGCATACCAGCACCATCTTAATCCAGCATACCTGCACCAGTTCATGAAGGGCTTAACCCAGCATACCAGGACCATCTTAATCCAACATATCTGCACCAGTTCATGAAGGGCTTAACCCAGCATACCTGGACCATCTGAATCCAGCATATCTGCACCAGTTCATGAAGGGCCTAACCCAGCATACCTGCACCATATTAATCCACCATATCTGCACCAGCTCACAAAGGACTTGATAATTAACTAATGAGCTAATGAGCACATTGGGAATAAGAAAAACCTGAGACTGTGCAACAGTGGCTAAGCATGGTGGAGATGTGAACCCCTGGTTTAGATTGCCTTACTGATTACAGGTAATCTGTAACCTGTAAGGTAACACCTTTTAAAAGCAGCGTTGCCAACATTGATGCTTAGGTCATGTCCAGTATTTGTGGTATTGGAATTAATTATGTGTGTATCTGTTTGACCCCTCCCAGAGTACCAAGAGAAGTGGTTTTACTTTGAGGCCAAGTGGCAGTTCTATCTGGAGGAGAGAGGAATAGAGGAGGAGGGCCAGAACAAACCCCTTTTCCCTAAGTGCTATGATGCAGATGAGACAGATATGGTTAGACTTGACTCTTTTAGATGCCATATTTAAGATTTCATCAGTCACTGGCCATTGTTCAAGTATTGTTTTCCTCTGGCCACTTGGCCCAGTTGATGCCTGACTAACCTTAGCAGGGTTCACCTAAGGACAGTTATGCAATACTGTTACCAGGTGCATCTTTAGTGGAGTGCCACACTTGTAAAGTGTTATCTTTGCTAAAGTTCTTTTTTTCATCTCTTATGGCAAAGATGTAATGAATTCCAAGAACAGTGCAACCATCAGTAACGGCTCTATTGTTTTTCCGCTGGACGTCGCGCAGGTGTATAAGCGCTGGAGCTCTGAAGGGCTGGCAGGCCGGAGGGGCCACGATGCTCCCATGATCGCCTATGACGCTTTACTAGCTGCAGGGTCCGACTGGGGGGAGTTGTGCAAGAGGGCCATGTTTCATGGAGGTGAACACCACAAACCACAATTCACTACAAAAAAATAACTACTGAATATGACCTTTTATGTGAACAAAGACCGGCAAACAGCTGTAAGGTATGTTGTTTTGAATCCGACGTTTAAAACGTAACGCAGCCAATTATCTCCGTGTCCAGGAGAAAGCAGTGCAACGGGACTGATTGCTGGCTGCCTATATGGACTGCTCCATGGGCTGAAACAGGTGCCTGCTGGACTGTACCAAGACCTGGACAAGAGGGAGAAACTGGAGGAGCTAGGAGCTAAACTGCACCATGCCTCAACTACTGAAAAAGTCTCAGAGAAGTAATACCTTGCCCCTCACCTTCTTGATCAAACTGGAAGCCCACATGGTCCTTGAGATGCTCACTCCTCCCCCCCTTGCCTGTACCCAGCATCTTCCTCTCTTTGACCATAAATACTTATTCAATTAACAGATCTAGGGGGTCTTTTATAAAGCAGTATTTTTCAGTACACTGAAGTGCAATAGAAATTTTTTTAAAATGTTTATTTTTCCTCACTTCCTGTTGGACAGTCTTGACTTTTGTATTATTTTATCTGGCAAAATGGGAAATCCTGCTTTGTGAAATTCCCCCAGGCTTTTAAGTCCTGCTATATAAGCTCCTGTAACTAGAAGCTATTAATTTTTCTATGTGTCTCTATATAAACAATAAAAATCTGTATTTTAATTAAAATTTGATAATTGATCATATGGTCATATATAAATGTCAGTGTTAAAAGAATGAATAAAGCAGGAACTGTTCACTGACAGTTCAGTTAACTTGACTCAACTGGCATTAATACACCACAAGATGGTGTCGTGTGGTTTGGCCACTTTAAAGCCAGTCTATCACTATTTGGTTGAGTTATGAAAAAAAGTGCTATATGTGTGCATGTGCCGATGCATGTATATTATGTAAGTTAATTAAAAGGCATTAAAGACAAGAGATCTTAATTTGTAGCAATTTGATTTCCTACTAAAATAATCTATGCAATATACCAGTCGATATGTTACTAAGAACATATGGAAAACCCTAATTATGACCTTCTTTTTTATTATAAAAGCTATAAAAATCTACACTTGCAAAACCTTTCACACTATATGATTTACTGCAGTGTTGTCGGACATTTGCATGAGGCATCTGCATCATACAATGCTTTTAAATTATAAGATCTGCCTTCTCATGTTCAACAAGGCTCCTGAACTTCTCATGTTCAACCAGGCTCTTGAACTTCTTGTGTTCAACCAGGCTCTTGAACTTCCTAAAATAAATCTTGCAACATCAGGAGCTCCTTGTAACATAATATCTAAATAAAATAGTATCTAAATCATGCAGTGTGAAAGGGGCTTAAGTAACATTAGTAACTGAGTCCCTGAGAGCACGTTTACAGCCATGGCTCTGGTTTTTACAGCATAACCACAATAGCATCCTCATTCCTGCTCTTGCCCTTGACACTTGACAAGACAGTACAGATCTGTGTACAGAGAGGATGGACTAGTACAAATACTCTATTGAGGATGTTGCTTCTCCATTCTGAGTACAAAGAAGGGCCCTTTTATTTCTAACAGACGAGAGAAGGAGGGGCATCAAGGAGCTGTTGCTATGGAGACCAACACAACAGTGAATGGCAGGACACTTAAAAAGCTTATCACAGATCGGTCTTCCATTCCAGTGATCAGAGAGATTCTGGACACTCTACTGAAGTACATTACCCAGGAGCTGCCAAGTCGGACTCCAGGCAGCCAGGAGAGGCCAACCAAAAAAGAACGCATTTGTATGAACAGCATGAAGCCTGTGGGGAGTAATGTCATTCGCCGGCCTACCACTTTCCAGCTTCTGCGGTCCAAGTTTCTATTGGCCTCTCCGAAACCAGCAGTGACCCACAGAAGGGAAGTGGGCTCTTTGAACTTAAAAGGATTCCAAACAACCAAGGAACTGGACAGACCCATTAGTGATATAGGGCGAGGAGTTAAGATAGGGAGGTCCAGGGTGCAGGGTATGATTGCCAAGTTTGCAGCAGTGGAACAGAAGGAGAGAGAACTCCAGACCAAGAAGATGCAAGACGCACATAATTTTGGGAGACAGATCAGTAAAAGCTCTATTTTGCACAACTTGATGAAGAATGTTGAAGGTCTGGCAAAGGTGCAGAGTAGAAGTGATTTAATTGAGACTAAAAATAAAAACTGTATAAATACATGCCATGCAAGGGGCAAGAAAGAAGTGAATAAAAACCAGAAATCTCAATGTTTAGGGATTCTGAACAAACATCAGCATTTAGGGATTCTGAACAAACAACTGCAGCAGGTCCCAGTTGAGGCACACCACAATACTCTGCAGGCAGAAGAAGGGACAAAGTGTATTTCACCTGAGGAAGAAGTCTTTGCTTCAGAAAAAATTATGAACAATAATTTGGGTGTCTTAGAGGCGTCTCTGAATCAGCAAAAAAAGGATCTGAATGTCACACAGCAGGAAGTGAGGCATGGAAGAATAGAGGCCCTTCCCTTCACTGCTACAGTGGAGAACTCTCACTTAGAGATTCACTCTGAACTTCTTGCGATGGGGATCCCACCACAACCTGATGTTTGGGCACTTACCACCTCAACAGGCCCTTTAAGAGAAGATCTGGAACCAGATGAAAACATGTGGGTGGCATCAGTCCTGAGTTTGGACCCACCACATAAAAAATGGCCTGAGTGCACAACCTCAAAGAGCTCAGAAGTGCTGCCACAAGACAAAGATCTTTGGTCTTTGGACTCTGAGATTGCAAAGAATCAAACGGGCTTTCATGCTGATAGAGTTGTATTTGCTCCATATAAAAAGCAAGACTCATCAACTGAGACTCACCGAGATGTGAACTGTTGTAAAAGTTTCGTACATCCTCATGACCCTCAACATGATATAAGTGTGGACTGTCACAAAAGTTCTAGCCATCAGGAAAATGGCAAAGTACAGTATGTTATGGAGCCGGATTTGGAGGCGGACCAATATGTTGCAGTGAAACCACACAGAAGCTATGGATCTAATTCACTGGAATTGAGCATGGGTGGTCTTTTAGTGGAGATAACTAAACCCCATAGCATTGATGGTGACAGTGTTTCAGGGGAGATAACTAAACCCCACAGCACTGATGGTGACAGTGTTTCAGGGGAGATAACTAAACCCCACAGCATTGATGGTGACAGTGTTTCAGAGGAGATAACTAAACCCCACAGCACTTATGGTGACAGTGTTTCAGGGGAGATAACTAAACCCCATAGCACTGATGGTGACAGTGTTTCAGGGGCGATAACTAAACCCCACAGCAGTTATGGTGACAGTGTTTCAGGGGAGATGACTAAACCCCACAGCACTGATGATGACAGTCTTTCAGGGGCGATAACTAAACCCCACAGCACTGATGATGACAGTCTTTCAGGGGCGATAATTAAACCCCACAGCACTGATGATGACAGTCTTTCAGGAGAGATAATCAAACCCCACAGAACTGATGGTCACAGTCTTTCAGGGGAGATAACTAAACCCCAAAACAATGATGGTGATGGTTTTGTACAGTTGGTTGAATCCACAGCCTCTTATACGTGTCCATTCCTTCTGGTCCAACAGTCAAAGAGCACAACACTTGAATGCTGTGAAGGTCATGTGTCCCAGCACCCATATCAAATGGAAACTCCATGTGCGGAAAATGTCCACCTTGATTTATTTTGCCAAGATAACAGTGACAGTGAGAGAGACATGTTAAACTCGAAAAATGTTGAGACTGGCAGCAAAACACCAGAAGAACAGATTCCAGACAGCGATTTCTATAGTCTAAAGACACCGAACAGCAAGTTCAGCCAATTCATTTCACAAACAAAAGAAGAGGATGAGAGCCGACCATATATGAGGGACAGGCCAAAATACAGGACATTTAATTACAGTGATGTCTCTGCAAGAAGACCTTTTGTGCCTATGACTATTAGATTTACAGACACGTTCAACTTCTGATACTTTCAGTTAGGATGTCGCCCTTTCCCTTCGGTATTTCAGCTCTTTGCAGTCAAACTGCTGAGTTAAGGGTCATTCTATTGGTACTATGAAATCAATGGTTAACCAAAGCTGCATCTGAAGTTGAATCCACTATTCACTGAGAAATCACCCTCAAATATGAACCGGCACATACATGATCAAGAAAAAATACATTCATTGTATTGTACAATAAAACTCTAACATTCCTCTGAGCACATTAACTCAAGATATTATGCACAATATATGCAGAAAGCTATCAAAGTAATAGTTTATATTATTTTATCAACAAAGATTACATATATAAACTAAAGCAAAGCATGTTACTTTTTGCTCTGCATATTAAATATCAATTGTGACTTTATTGTCATAAATGATTTATGGACAACATCTACCATTATGTATATGTCTGATGATTTCTGACAGGAATGTTTATCACTAATAAAGAACATTTAATAGCTTCGACCTCAATTGCTGTCTTTTATTTTGTAAAGTGATAAATGGGATTCCAGCTGGATGTAGTGCAGTGACAATGGAACATTTACTCTAACCACAAGGATGCTAAATACTCACATACAATAAAAGTTCTTTTTTCTGGAGCTCACATCTTTAATTTAATGACTTTAAAAAGAAAATGACATGGTGAAACGTTTGTGGCTTTTATACAGTCTTACAGTGTTTGCTTTCTGTATGACTACATGATGGTATGGCTATTTACTGAAACGTATCATGGGTCAGACAAATTCTAGCACATGGCCATTATATAGTGTGAAATATTACATACTGTGCAATATGTTGGTGTAGACTAAATAATGAATTGCTAAAAAATACTTTATTTGTTAAACAAAGGTTTTGATAATGTCTCTGTTTCCACTATAAGTTGACATCAAAATGAGCCACAGATCTGCTCCTCATGGCTTTGCTCCATCTGATCAAGGTCCACTGGTTTAGGGCCATCAGGACACTGCACCTCTGTTGAAGACATCTTGCAGTAACCATATCACAAGTTGTATCAGGTGCAATCTTCAATCTCTCTACACACTGAATTGCTCCTTAAGTTATCCAAAGGCTTACTAATTTGACCCTTGTTCTTACAGAAGATGTATTATACTGGTAATACAAAAAGAACTGTCTGTAATCATCCTGTGTCTCCCAACAGTATCACATCATAATGACCTGTCAGGAAATATGCAATTAAGTTTGTGCTTGAATACTAATTTATCGATTTACCATGATCCATAATTACCAAAACATGGGGGCAGCCTTGCTTACTTGAATGCTGTATAGAAATGGATGTGAACATATTCTTAGGTGAAGCACTGAGCCCAACCACTTTGCATCCATATTACTGATGTCACAGTTGGAATCACAGTTCATCTGTAAAGTGTAAGGCTATTTTTTCACAAACATGTTCATCGATCGAATGAGTTTGATGTCTATATCAAATCTGTTAATTACTTATGTATTTTGCTAGAATAAATTATGTACTCTTCACTACATAATAATGGTATCGGAAACTAGATTCCAGCTGAAGTGTTCTAGGATTCTCAGCAGGATTTCCATAATAACAATCACTCACAGGACACACAAGGGTGCGTCATGTTGAACAAACACTCTGAATACATAGTCTAATTAATGCATGTGTGTTTTAACCAGTTTTAAAAGATATAAAAGTGAAACTGTAGGCCTAACTGTAGACCTTCCTGTTTAATCTTGAGTATTTTAAAACAATAGATTGTTTACAAACAAAAATCAAACAAAAATTACATATCACAGTTCAATAGTAGTACTAGTACTTAATTTACTCCTGAACTAGATCTAAGTAGTTTTCAGAAAATTGACCCCAGTTCCAAGTTGTCTAGAATTATCTTCACGAATAGGTTTATGTAGATCATTTTTGCAAGACATGTCAAAAGAAAGAAATTTCCCTCTATTCCACTTTCACGGCCAAATGGGAAAACGTGATACCTGCGACACTGAGCAAAACACGGCTATAGCTGCTTAGAAGGGTATCAGATTTTCATTGTGAACATCAGGCTACAATATTTACTGTAAACAGCAGGCAGTCTACCTTATATACCGTTGATAAGATACCTCGTAATTTATGGCTGTATACCTGACATTCACAATAAAGAAATGTACAGTTTCCGTTCTTTACTGAAAGGGAGAGTGTTTTTGGTTTTGTTGTTGTTTTTTTGCAAGGGGGATAATAGACTTTTTAGATATAGCGAGACCTACAAAGCCTCGCGGTGACGTGCGTACGACACTAATCCACTTCAGCCACTGTTGCCCGAGCAAAGCGTAATCAGAGGAGGATTTAGTGTGACTGGTAGAACAGACATCCCGGGCGAGTACTTGCAACGGGAGCGAAAATGAAATATAAACAAACAAGAAAATGGAAACTAGGGATCACATTCATGAATATTCAAACGAATAATAAGATTAATAAACGGTTTTAATTATGGCTTTACAGATTCTGTAAGGCGAAGTCACTACAGCAGCGAAAAAAAATAATGACCTCGCCTATCTACGTGCTACTGGAGGATCAACGTAAGAACACCTGTTTAAGGGCGTGGTGTAGTAGTGTACGGAAAGCCCTTAGAGGTGGGGGGCGCTGCGTGGCAGTAAGCTATCAGGGGCGGCCCGTACCCTTTCGTGTAGTCCGCCTCCAGCTTGATCAGCGACTGTCCTTGAGCACTCGAGAAGAATTGATCGAGCGTGTTAGCTACTTTACGAAGCGCGTGGTATGGGGGACCAACAAAAGAGGCAGCAAAATGCGAGTTCAATACCTGGACACGACATTTAAGTAAAACTTAGATGTTAGAAAAGCAGTTTCGAATGACTGCACCTCGGGGACCAGAAGGTGGTCAAGTGTTAGCTAAGTACGCGACAGGACAGGTCGATGTAGCTGCGTTGGTTCTAGGGCTGGGTAATGTCTGTATAGCATAGCTAACCAAGCCTATCGGAGAGAACGAAGTGCGTCTTTAATATTCCTCTTTGTCGTTGCTGCCTGATTGGCTGTCCTGGCGACAGCGTGAGTTTAGCAGACTTGCTTGGTGTGCTTTCTGTTTAATTTCTAACACTGTTCGCTACTTACTCAGAACCTTGATGCTTTCTCTGGACTCTGGATAATCCGTTCATGATACTAACACAAATGGATTTCAGCAGCTCGTGTCCCCGGTAGGAGCTGGACAAGATCAGTTTTTGAACTTGATTGTGGGAATAGAAGTTGATCGTAAATATGCCATCAAGAAAGCTGCGTATGGTGATCTGCCGGTAAATATCCTGCGAGTTCACAATGAACAAGAAGTCGAACGGGACTAATTCATCAAATCAGCCGCAGCTTCGCATCGATGTACCTAGCACGGCGAAAGAAAGAGTTTCTGGGTAAACGTAATAATTTTATGTCGGTTTAAAGATGCTTGACTGTTTATACTTTAATGTTATTATTAAACACAAATGTTTTTTTTTTTTTTACCCTCCTCAACCCCGAAACAAGTTCCATGCAGTAAACTAGAGCGCTTTGCACTATAGTGAATATTGGTAGCCACGTTCGTTATCCGCAGAATGACTCGCAACTTCAACCAGACACCACTGAACTTCTCTTAGTTTTAGTCACGCACGTGTCGGTTTTCTTTAGTTTCCCAGGGCCATGGGTTTTGTCACAGAGTTTTTATTATTAAACAGTGTCTCTTTTGTAGTCATTCAGAATGTGAAGAGATTGATCTGAACGGACAGCTCACATGCTTTCTTGGTATATTAAATATCGTGTTGCTGCGCGTGGAATGCTTCTAACCCTTACCTTGGACTTCAGTCTTTTCCTCAGTGCCCTAGAGAGAAGGTCAGCGCTTGTGCTAATTTAATTGTACAAAAGAAATTTAGTATCGCTGGTCCTGCCTCTGCAGGAAATAGCCTAAGGGTAAAGACTATGACTAAAGCTGTATTTTTGTTGTCACCCTCACACCTTGCTCTTACTGCAAGATTTCTGCTTGCATTGTCTTTCTTGAAAAGCCACACACGCAAATGCAAAACAAAACACTTCCAGTGCTGATTCTGCTGATTATTTTTGTTTACCTTTTGCACATTTTAGAATGTCATGTTAAGGAAACATTCAGCAAGACACTGAAAAATTGAAAGTTGGGCACAGAGAATAATAGAATTTTAGAAAATTTTATCAATGCTAAGTGGACAATTCTTGATGTCGGTGTGCAGTATTCCTGTAGTCTCTGCTAATGCTACAAGAGTGGTGAAATCATGTTCTCCTCCTCTGTGTGTGGATCCTCACCAGGCAGATGCTACCCTGGTGTCAGGGAGTGTGTGTTTGCTGAAGTTTAATTGGCGAAAGTTCCTGAAAACTCTACAGGGCTTTAGCTACAGCTGCTAGCAGACATCCACTGGTGGTTGGGTGAAATAGCAGAGGCGGCTCTGACACTCATGTTGGAGAAGAAAGCCTACAGACAGAACTCCACACCGGCTGCCACAGTCTGCCCACACTGAAAAGACATTTCGGTCAAGTCTCAACACTAAGGTGGGCAGATGTCCAGTTTTGGACTGAACAGTCCAGTTTCTTTCCGTCTGGACAGTTACCTACTCGTCACCCTTCTGGAGTGAACTGGTAGTTGTTTTTCATTGATCAATATTATTTTAGGGTGTCACGGAGTCACAGGTTTTCTACTCTGTGCTAAATGTCAGTTTTCGTGACTTTCACTGATTACAAAGCTGCATTTCCATGAACTGTGATAAACAGAAAACAGGCTGGCCTTTGTTAAATGGAAAAATCAAGTAACTATAGCAATATGGGAAATACTTAATGTTGTGATAAATAGCAAGTAAATCTTTTAGATGCTAAAACCAAATATTACATGATGACTCAGAAATGATCAGATCTCCTGACTTTTCACGTCTGTAATAGAGCTTTTATAATTCCATGATATTTCAGAAATTCCATGACCTGTGAGAACCCTGCATACATGTCAAAGCGAATATTTAATTTTTTTATTGGTGTAATGGTTCATCTCCTACCTCACATATTGGCAACCCACAGAAAGTCTTGTACTAAATGCTAAGCCACTTACAATGTTTGAAACAACATATAACGAAATGCCAAAAGGAAAATTATTTCAATCTCAGTGGTCAGTAAACCCTTTCCTTTCAAAGAGCAGGAAAGATTCATTTTAGTCCTTCTAAACACTATGCCAGACTTAAATACTGCACGTAGATGCATGTTTAAACTGCATGTTTAGTGAGTAACATTCATTTGTATTACGGATTAGACCATATTTTTCAGCATTGTTAAATAGCTAGATTATGGTTTTAATTTTGTGTGTTATGGTGTCGTATCCCCATCCACTGTATGTCCCCTTTTAGGGGTTATTAAAGTAGTCATCCTACCCTACACCTGCAGCTCATTCTTTATACTTCTAAAAGGAGAAGGGCATTACTCTGCAGGCTGGATCCTCCAAGGGGGAGGAGCATAGCTCCAATTAGGTGGTCTGTAACTCCAAATTGGAGGACATAAGTCAGAGTATTTCATTATTACTTGTTGAGAAGTATCGAAGAGAGAATGAATTCAGATTTATTTTCAGATAAATAAAGTGATTATAGATCCCAAGGATCTCAGCTCCTTCACTTTCATGCCAATGAATTCAATATGTGCCTCTATTCTCATGTGTTTCTCAGAGACATTCAACTATAATAATGATACTAATAATAATTTTTGATTGCAGAAGGAAAATATCTAATTTTATTTAAAAAATTTTTTACATAAACGCAATTTGTGTTCACATTTTATTTGTTGTATATAAAACAATTGTTGACATGTAGCACTGATGCTACATGTGATGAATCACTTTTTGCCAACGTTTGTATAAAATCAATAATAATATAAAAGAAGGTAATCCCATTTGGACTTCAGGCCAACCTGGCTGGAGATGAGTCCATCCCATTTGGAATCGGCCCATCCTGCAGGAATATGTACTTGGGGAGGAGAGGGGAGGGGTATTGTCTGCCAAATTGCATAGTTTAGTGAGGCAGGTATACCCCTGTCATCCCAAAGAAGAACTGCATCATTTGGCTCCACAACTTTAAAACCTGGCAAAGGAGGCAATTCAAGGGAGCTTTTGGCTTTGGCTTTGGAGAGAATACGAAAAGTGGGGAAAGCACAGATCCTGGGATGAGCTGAAGGGGGTAGTAGGAAGATGTCCTGGGGTTAAAGGGGCAAAACATCGAAGGCTGGCTCCTGGCTGAAGAACCTTCATTTCCCATTTTGTAATGTTCTGGGAACGTTGTATTTAGGTTTGTTAACGTTTGCTGGCATTCCTGAAACGTTCTTGAAACTTTGTTTTAATAACAAATTGCTTTTAGTTTAAACATTTTCCTCAGGAAAATGCTTGACAATGTTCTCAGAAGGTTACAGTTTTTTTCTGTGAATCAACACAATGTAATTTCTTTTAAATTTCTGTCCAATGCATGTTTTTTCCAGCCCTTCATTCCTGATGATTAGATACACAGAGTGGCAATACAGATGGTAATAGGGTAGTCCCATGCAGTTTGCATGGACCAGTGAATCTCATACTCAAACTCTCATTTAAAGTTCAAATTTGGGTTCAACACTTAGGTTCGTTTCTGTGGTCGCTAGGTCCACTCACATAAGTAGCTGAATTCTAAAGGTGAGTGAAAAATGTTTAGTTCCTGTTCTTATTTTTACAGTATATTTACACTGTTGTGCAGCTACACCTGTTGACACTTGCCTGCCACCCAAGTTTGTTGCTTTAGGGTGTGGACAGAGCATTTACCAAAACAAATCGGCTGTTTGTGTAATTATGAAGATGTTTGCACTCATCAGGGTTCCTTTGGTTTGGATATTTGGATGGACAACCCTTGTGAATAAATATTGGTCATTTGCATCAATGTCCTTGAAGCACAATGGTAAAAATAGAAGATTCTGGCACTTTTCTGCCAGCACAGTACTTCTCTATCAGTGGAGTTAATGCAGAGAGTAACTGAACACTGCTAGTATAAGCTTTTTATAAGCAGCACTTCCTACAATAAATGAATAGGAGGTTTTGTGATGTGTAGCCATGCTGGAATAGTGTTAAAAGTACTGTTAGAATATGTGACTCTTGCCTGGTGGAGGAGGAGACATAGCTGTGCTTTGAGTGTCTTTACATTCGCATGAAGCAAACTTTAATGTCGGTGTTTGGCTTCTGCAGCCAATGTCTGTTCCTGCTATGTAGAAGCTAAGATTTTATATATGCCACCATGGTTAGACGTGTCACTTTGGACATGATTGCTGAACGTATTTACTATAGTTTAAAGCTCAACTCGCATGTGCTGGCTTGCCCTCATGACCGTCATACGCTGAAAGACCATTTCATAAGGACCGTGTCATACGCTGAAGGACGTGTCGTAAGGACCGTGTCATACGCTGAAGGACGTGTCGTAAGGACCGTGTCATACGCTGAAGGACCCGTCGTAAGGACCATACTAAGTTTCTGAATATAAACCTAACCACTGAAAACAGCACCTGAGATGGGTGACAACGGTCCACAGATTAAAAAAAAGGAAAATTTCCTTACTGTGCTTTACTTGTTTTGTTTTTGTTTTTGTCTAAGGAAATTCAATATTTTGCCTTCCCATCTGTTGATGGATTTGTCTGTGATTCCAAACTGTCCTTGTGACTGCACCTTTTGTCCCAAGCACTCAACTTCATTCAAATACATGGTTTTGCCTCCATTCCTTCCTGCATCTTCTCTTACTGGTGTCCCTGTCTCTCCAGCGTGGACCCCTACGGGTTCGAGAGGTCTGATGACTTTGATTATGAGTCTTATGAAGATTTCATGTCGGACTACTTGGTGGTGCTCACCAGAAGGTCCATCAGGTGGTCCAAACTGCTGCAGGGGAAAAACCATATTGATAAAAATGTGAAGAGTGAGTGTGAGCTGCATCTTTACACACACACACACACACACACACACAAGATCACAATGTATGTAAATGTATGCAAGTTCTTCATATTTGCTCGTAACTCATTTTGAAGTTCAGAACAACACTGAAACCCTTTCCTGTTCATGGTCAACGGTTCTACTCTCTCATCGTGCATTCGCTGTTCTAACTCTTACACTGCATTCACTGATACCACTACTGAAGAATTAATTTTTAAGCAAAGAGTAGTGTGTGTTAGAACAGGGAAACTGCAGATGTGTAGAGCATGGAGTCCACAGACCTGGTGCTGGAGTGTACACTGTTGTCCAGGGTGTCTTACTCTACTTATCATGTACTTTAGCCCTTTGATTGTGATGTTATGTGTACTATTCTGCAGTAAAGCGCTATATTCGCAAGGGAATCCCCAACGAGCACCGCGCCTTGATCTGGATGGCAGTGAGTGGCTCCCGGGAGCAGATGGAGAAGAAACCTGGCTACTACCAGTCCTTGCTTCAGGCCCAGCACGACCCAAAGCTGATAGAGACCATCCGTACAGGTCTGCATGCCCACGCCTTGCTGCAAAATTTGAGCGCACTGCTGTGTGAATTTTCTAAAGGCATGATTCTGTCAAAAAATTTAAAGCCATTCATTTGGAATTTAGCGACCACTAGCATGATGGCCTTTGTATAATGCTAATGGATGACTATTCAACTTCATGCATCACTAGCAACTTGAAGTAAGATGGAACCATTTTTATAGTACACCACATATTTGCCTACAGATTTGCACAGGACCTTCCCGGACAATGTCCAGTTCCGCAAGACGGCTGACCCTTGTCTGCAGAAGGTCCTGTATAACGTACTGCTAGCATATGGGCACCACAACAAGGATGTGGGGTATTGCCAGGTAAACTTTGAGCCGCACATTTCGAACTTTGCTGAGCTAGGGGAAACTCTCCCACGACTGGCTGCACAGTGTGTGCCTGACTTGTTATTAGGAGCAGTACTGAAGGTATAGATGAAAGACAACTGTTTGAAGCTCTGGAACTGATCCAAAGACTAAAGGAGACCTATTATGCTCATTTACATAAATGAACGCAATTCCTTAATGTCATGACATGCTTTAATAATACCGCAACCTTTCTCAACCAGTCCAAACAGCAACGTTCAGACCAGCCAGTTTGAGTGCCTGTTCCTTTAAATGATAATGAGCTACTGCTAAAGGCCTTAAAGGCTTATCTTTGTAGATGTATTTGCATAAAATGTGTGCTGCTGCTCACCCCTCCGCCCTCTCTCAGGGTGTACTGACGTGGGTAGAGCTTCAGGCTACCATTGCAATTGTAAAGTATGAGCCCATGGCTGCAACAGAAAAGACCGCAGTGCAACCTCAGGCAACCATATCTGAACCTCACTCAGAACCTGAATTTGCTCTGAGGTCATGTCTCTGTTCATTCTAGCACTGTCAAACACTAACAAAGCTCTATGCCTGCATACTGAAAGGTTTGCCTGTTTAATTATGAATGGATATAAAGCACATGTTCCCTAGCACAACATGCTAATGTTGCTAACCCCTGAGTGAAACACAGCTGTAACTTTGTTTCTCATGTTATTCACGTGTTTATAAGTCCTTACAGACATTCAGCTAACAAACTAGCTAATAGCGTTAATGGTATTGTGGGCCTTGAAGCAAGCAAAACCAATACATTTCTACAAAATTGCATCTAATATGTTGCATCAACCATTGCTATGGCTAAAGAAACATGAGATAGAATAATTTTTTTTTTCTTTTTTAGAGTCGTACAGTTTCCTTTTTGACAATTTTGACACGGACAGTTGATATTGATCCTCTTAATGTTTTATTATCCTGCATTTTTCTGACCCAAGTTGGAAAAACCAGGCAGAGAGTGTTTGGCGCACACACACACACACATATATGAGGGAGAGTTTTCTGATTGGCTGTTCAGTCTAAATTTGACTTGAAATTAAATAATATAGACATAAACCATGTAAGGGTTTTTTCTGTGGCTTGGTCTACTAAGTCAGAGTGCTAGGCTAACATATTTGGCTACATGGAAAGTAGTTTTGTAATATATGCAATTTATGCAGATGAGTTTGCGTGCGTTGCCCAGGGCATGTAGTAAACTTGGTGTGGTTCTTTGATACCGCCTGTGTTCCTCTTCCACAACATGAAAAATATCAAAAGTTTTTTTTTCGTCTTGACAATACAAACTATTCACAGATACCTGATGTCTGATTTCCAATGCAAATAAATTCACAAATTTGCTGTTTGCCACCTACACTGTTGTGACCACAATATTTCACTGAGGTACATGTGATGCAAAGTTTACATTACCTTACTGTGTCATGGACTCTGCTGCTTGGTCTTCCTGGTCTGGAAGAGTCTGACTGTTTCTTGCTCTTCCTGGTCTGGAAGAGTCTGACTGTGTCTTGCCCCTCTTTTAATCTGCACTCTTGCAGGGCATGAACTTCATTGCTGGGTATCTCATTCTTATCACCAAAGATGAAGAGAAGTCCTTCTGGCTGATGGAGGCCCTTCTAGACAGGATACTACCAGGTTTGTGTGGTTTGTCTGGTTGAATCGAGAGTCTGATATGGTTAATCTAGTAAAGGAAGTACTCATATGTAAAGTGACTAGTAGATTCTCTTAACACATTCAAGTGGTCTGCTTTTACTGTCCTCCGTCATTAATGATGTGGTTTTGACTCGGCATAAATGTGCATATGAAATTGAATGATGCTCCCTGGTTCACCATTCATTCCGCAAGGTGGCTGAACCTTGTCTGCAGAAGGTCCTGTATAACGTAGCGGCTATCATACGGACACCACAAAAGTATGTGGTTCTGTTTGAGTTGTGTGGCTGGTCGGGAAGTTTAGGAAGAGGAATGTCGATCAGACATGCTCATTAGAATATTAGGATCATGCACATTCATTTCTTAGCTGGGTCTAATCAGACAGTTCTGATGTGTTTTGTAATAGTGTGTTGGCATTTTCCTATCTGGTTTTTTTTTTTTTGCATGTTTATTTTAATACCAGTGTGATTCAAATATTTTCAGATTTAATATGTTCCCTCAGATATTTAAGAATAAACATTTCTAGTAGTGTCTCCCTCTTCCATAAATGAATGCTAAGCCAGTGACACTCCAGAGATGATGCTTTCAGTGTGGATAAGTTGGTTCCTACAGGTGGAGTCGTTTATAGGAGAACATGGGTTTATGGAATAGGTCTTAATTCCTGTTTCAGTAGATAACTTCTCATGTGTGGAAACGCAGCTGCAAGTTGTACGGCAAGTTACCAGCCGATTGGCTTCTGAATACAAAAGGAATACTGAAAAGGTGTTGACTGTTATGGCAGTGTGTAGTTACAGCTACAGTAAGTACATAATTGTGTAATTTTGTGTAACATTACCAAAATGCATCTTGTGCATATAAAAATGACAACTATATGAACTTGTATGCTATCATGTTTGCATTCATGTAGTAATATGACTGAACAAATGAACTTGTATTCAGAGTGCACCACGTTTGTGAAAGTCTTACTCTGTGTAGCTTTCCATTTGTTCAGCTAGACTGTAAACATGGCTAAAATGCCATTAAGAGACGTTATAGGTTGTAAACATGGGCAAAACACCTTTATAAGATGTTACTGGTTGTTTATGCTCGAGTTGCCAGCCTCTTGCTTTGTAACTGTATGCTCATGGTATTTTTAACAGGAGTTTAGGCTTTGAATGCAGAGAGTCGATCGGTGTGTGTTTAGGTGACTCTGCCAGAGCTATTCTAAGCCCCTCCTCTCTCCTGCCGAGCTATGAATAAACCTCCTCTTGGGTCACATGATTCTGATCTGCAGCAAGACTGTTAGACTTGAGTCACAGCCCAGTGGGAGGGGCACACCTAAAGCTGTCCTTACAGGAATCACTCGTCCTCTGATCCACATTGACTTCCAGTGTCACATTAGCCCTTTTCCCCCCCAAGAGAAAAAATTACAAGTATGCAATTAATATTGAGTTGATATTTTTTCTTTAAAGCCATTGTCTCAGTTTGAAGATCCCACTGCAAGTAAATCTCTTCCATGTGACCTTAGTACCATTGTTTTAAGGGTGTACATGCATCCCACAGTGTGCACGTGACCGGTGCGTGCAGCCCTGCCAGACTGTGGGGTGTTTCGGGGCATTCGTGGAATCTGCAATAAGAAACTTCACATCTATGGATCAGGCTCTCTCTAATCCCTTAGATTACTATACGCCCGCCATGTTGGGTCTGAAGACGGATCAGGAGGTCCTGGGCGAGCTGGTGAAGGCCAAGACGCCTGCAGTGTGGCATGCCATGGTGGACCACAACGTCATGTGGACGCTGGTGGTGTCTCGCTGGTTCATCTGCCTCTTCATTGACATCCTCCCTGTGGAGGTGAGACGGTGACATCCAGAGTGCTAAAACAAAAATGCTGAAAGCTAGCAAGGTGATGGTTAAGACAGGAATGTTCTTTAAGGAGAATGCCATTAGAGTCTCAAACCTGGAACAATAAACTGGGCTCATTCCTAATTAAGAGCTCATTTGAAAGTCCTGTTCACTAGGTCTCAGTTGTCTTTCTTTGCGTTTATCCGAGACGGTTTTGCGGATCTGGGACTGCTTGTTCTACGAGGGCTCGAAGATCCTGTTTCGTGTGGCGCTCACCCTGATCCACCACAACCAGGCTGATATCCTGCAGGCACAGAACCTTCCGGACATCTGCGACCGCTTCAAGCAAATCACCAAAGGCGCCTTTGTGGAGGACTGCCACGCTTTTATGGAGGTTGGCCTCATATGGGCACTCGCCAGCCATTTAGTCATTAACACATTTTATTACATAAATCTTGTATATTTTAAGTTAGTCTACCCATAGGAAAATTGTATTGGTCAAAGGTTGGTCTTCCATACCTCAACTACCATAAAGTTAAATCTCACTTGCATCTCATTTAGATCTTGGGGGGAAACGGGAAAAAAAAGATTGACAATTTTACTGATAGAATCAAAACTGAGAATTTGTATAGAAAATAGTAGAGAAATAGTATAGCAGGGATAGTATACCTTTGTCTTACTTAAATCTAAGAATAATTATTTTCTGCCTGTGGAACAATGGCAGTATCTTAGAGCAGTGGTCCCCAACCCCCGGGTTGCGGACCGCTACCAGTCAGTAGGTCAGTTATTACCGGGCCATACAGAAAGAACACACAGATTACATAATTCCCAATTTGTTCAGAATCAGATAATAAATAAAGTTTTATTTTGGAAAAACACAGGATTCTCTCAGCCACATCTGTTTACGACTCTTAACGCATGTCAGAATGCTTGCCTCATTCACATGGCTACCTTCTTAAAGGCTAAATCGAAACTCTCAAGCTAATAAAATGAACAAACAATGAACGTCTTTGTGCAGGGTGAAAGAGCCTGCTCTTTTCTTTGAGGAGACAGAATAGAGCCTACGACTTCAAAGTAAAAGAAAGCAGCATTTAACAGACAATACCAGGAGTCCTAATTGAAATATGGATTTATTGCGACAGGTTGTTCCCACGCACCAAGCCCGCTCTGCATAATATGCGGTGACTGGCTCTCTAATGAGGCAATGAAGCCTTCAAAACTGCTTCGCCGCTGTATCTTATGTTGATGTTGCGAGGACACTGCTAATAAAGTTTACTAAGCATTACTAAGTATTACTAGCATGTCTAGCTAGGTTAGCTAACTAATAGAGTACTTCATGCAGTTTGTGGGCTTATGTTAATGTGGTGAAGCATGAAAAGCAGACCCAACAGTTTTTTTTTTTTTCTTTTTAAATATGAATATGTGTGTGAGGTTGAGGAACAGGGTATGAGAATGGTGTGTGAGATAATAGTTGTCTTCGCAGGAGGCTTTTTTTTTTTTCCAAAAATCTAAAAAATTGTTCTATCATGTGGCATTTCTGTCTAAGAGAAACACTGCAGGTATTAAGTAGATTTCTCTTCTGATTGTATTTTCCTAAGGGTGTAGCCCCATTGTTGCAATGCATAATTTGGTGCTGGCATCTTGCAGTCCTCCATCGATTGTTGGTCACTACTGATGAATGGATGTTTTTGATTGGTGCATCACTTTCAGCATCTATGCTAGCAATAGTTATTAGCATAGGTTAAGTTATTCTAAGTTTTACTAATGAAACCACCCAGCCAGTACTGATATTGTCCTGTGATTAAAAACAGATCAGTGGATGAAAGAGTAGCGTGATGATTTGTGCACCAGGTGGTGCTAGAGCCTGTTAAAGAGGTTAGAATGCACCATTAAGAGGTTTACCAAACAAAATGGCCAGTGGGTGTAGGTAAAGGGTAGGTGTTTGTGCTGAACTGGCAAGGAAGTTCTCACGCACGCATGGAGAATACTCACTGGTTTCTCTGAGAGCAGCTGCACATTTTACAAGCACTGCTGTGTAGTTAACTTTTTCTTTCCAATCACATGATTGGGTTTGGCTACAGCAACAGTCCCACAATTTTCCTGGAATAGGTTTCGAGTGTTGAAAAACATCCATGTTTCATAAGTTCCAGTAAACAATCTTTGGAGCTACAGTGGGGTTCTGGCACCACGCTGCTGGTTGTCTGTTTGCTTGTTATCTCCACCCTTTACACAAGGGTGGAGCACAGAATCCAAATGCCCTACCCTCTGTCTGCTCTCAAATCAACTTAATCTTATGTTTCACAAGCTCTACATTTTAAGACGTTTGCAATCCAGGTTTCTCCCACCTTGCATTTTAGAAATTGTATTTTTCTCTTTGTGTTTTCAGAAAATCTTTAAAGAACCTGGAAGCCTTTCCATGACAACCATCGCTAAGATGCGGGAAGCATGTCGAGCGCGGATTATGGCAGAGGAATCTTGACCCTGCCGCCGTGGTGGCCTAGCTCCGCCCCTCTCCCAACATTCCGACCTCTTACTTGCACTGTCCTTTTGTTTTCTGATACCAGAGACTGTTTCGAACCTGCTGGGGTTTATCTGTAAAGATTAATATACAGGGAACTATTTTTCTTACATTTCTAAATACAACATGTGTAAAGAATTACACTGCAATGAACAATTAGGGCCACATTACATGGAATTGTATGTTGTACAGCATTCAGATGGATTTTTGCAGAGTCTAGAGCATATTTGCTTATTTAGTGAATGTTGTACCTGCTCTGTGAAGGTTATCTCTGTGCAATGTTCAGCAACTACATGTGGCCTAGATTTATGCATATGTGAACTTATTAGGCATATGGTAACCTAATCATAGTGACCTTTTATGTGTTTAAGTCTTAAGTTTCAGCCCAATGTAGCGTGCGTCTTCCCCCCCCCCCCCCCCAAGCCTTGTAAACATTTCAATTACTTTGCACATTGCTCTTTATAGACACTTCTGGAGTCTATGGAATTTTGAAGACTGTTGTAAAACTTCAGTGAAATGAAGTATCATCCTACTTTGTTATGCACTAGAGAATGGGCTGGTGTTCAAGGGCTTTTGTCTGAGATTTCACTTGGTGAGTTACCAGGTTTTTGCATTGTTGGGAAATCTCATCTGTTGAATGTGAAAAAAAAAAAAATCAGCCAACACTGCAATGATGGAGTATATTCTAAACCAAATGCTGGAATTAAAACCTTATGTGATGCCTCTGCAGCTGTCGAAGTACTTGCTACAGTTTCCATTTGCTTCAAAAGGTCCCCTTTTTTTTCTACTGTAAAAGATCTAACAGTGACTTGCATATTAAACATCTTCTCTGACTGGCTATGGATCAGCTGCTCTCAGTACAACTAATGTTCAAAAGGCAAACTGGTCCTAACTTGGTGTGCTCGTTCTATAACGAAGATGAAGTACTTGTTTGTTTTTGAGGTGGAGGTGATTAAGCTGTGGTCCAACTGAAAATGTAGCTCAAATGTATGTAAAACCATTTCAGTTTCTGTAATTCTGGAACAAGAGGAAGAATGTGACTTTAATTTCATTTATTGACCTAACCTAGATGCATTAAAAAACATTCTCTACAAAAATAAAAACTAAAATCACTGCAATTTATATGAACAAAACACCAATCAAAAGGGACTAAATGCAGAGGCATGTTCTGAATACTTTCACACCTTGTCAAATTTGCTGTGAAAACATGAAAATGGCATTTTAAAAAAAGAACAAAACACAGCTGCAGTGATGGTACATACAGTTTAAAGTTTACGATTACTCCTCGACTTTGTGTTTTCCGAGAGGTTGTATTATGGTCTATAGCAAATTATATTATGTCATAATATAATTCCAGAGAACTCAAAATACTACTGCAGCATCCCATGATGTTACGGTCCAACAAGTCTCCATATCACACGGACACGTTCTGAACAGTTTGTTTTAAACTGCAAGTTGTGTTTTGGCCCAATAAAAGGAAATCATAACAGACCCATTTAGCAGAAACTAAACCCAATGGTTTAAAACTGTTGTGTAGTGCTGAATATGCATCCCAGATGTTCTCTGTGGATACATGGACAAAAAGGTCACGATAGAAATCACCTCGGTAGGTGCGGAGATTAAAGACACCGCTATTATATACACTCTGAAATTTCCCATTTCACTAGATTCTCCAGAAGAGCCCAACATGCCATCACCAAACACAAAAGCAAAGAGTGAAAAGCAGAAGCCAGCACAGTATCATCAGAATGTCTTTACCCATGAATCATTACTCACGGCAAGTTTACTCCCTCCTAATCTGTTCCCGAACACACA
>JAOXYF010000014.1:7373726-7387847 GCA_028565775.1 Sternarchorhynchus goeldii | reverse complement strand
TATCATCAGAATGTCTTTACCCATGAATCATTACTCACGGCAAGTTTACTCCCTCCTAATCTGTTCCCGAACACACATCTTTGGTCTGGCATGGTCTTACCTTAAAGAAAACGCAAGGGGCAAACGCTGGATGAGATGTAGGAAGTGGGTGTTCTGGCATTTAATGAATGGATAAGTTAACGAACATTTCGGCAAATGTTTCTGTTAGAAAAAATCCACAGATCTAAGGTGATGATACACAACAACCTGCTAGAGCTGGTAAGGTACACTGGTGTACTGTGCTCACTCATTTGAGCTAGCTGGGGTTAAAGGTCTTAGCAAGAGCTCTCGAGTGGCATTTGACAAAGGCTGAGGGCAGCAACCATAGCCGTTCTCGAAAGCCTTGCAGGCAAAAAAAAAATGTGTGCTCTCACTATCGCACCAATGAGCCCAGCTCTCTGGTACGGCAGCCAGGACACCCTATCTTGATGGGTGCACCCAGACTCCCTGAACCTCTCCCTGAGTCTTGTTTTCTTCCTGTGTGTGGAGAGCCAAAACATGAGCCCTTACTTCAATTTCAGCTCCCTAAGGAAGGAAATCCCTAGAAAAGGGTGAACAGTCACTGAGACAGCTTGTAGGCCCTCATCATTCGATGTTGTTCCCCATCTTGCTTGCTCTGGCTCCTAAACAGACGTGCACATCCAGACAAGCCACAATCATGGCCAAAAGCTTTTGGCTTCCCCTAAAACCTGTGCCCCATTCTTACAACTGACTGGATAGGATCAACATCGGCTAGTGGGTCAGACTGTAGACACACCACACCAACCTGTGGACTCGCTATCCAGTCTTATTTCAATCCAAGCCAGTGCAGCTCTCAAAATGCTTGTGCAATGTAAATGTTTAAATTATCAAATGTTGCGCCAGTTTAGGTGTGCTGGGAACGAGAACAGGAAACTGGACAGGGAAAGCTTTGAATTAAGCCACACCATCCCTTTCTGGCAAGAAAAAAAAGCTAAGTAATTTTTTAACTTAAATGTTAGAATACTTTATCACAACATCAATTCTCAAAAAAATTCTCTTTAAAAGTAAAAGACATGGGAGACCAATAAACAAAATGGCATCTGAACTCCTAGGAGTCAATGTGAGATACAAAAAGGCTGGATTCACATGGCTATAAAACAGCTGTTAGTAACATTCAGGTTACCCAAAGACAATGGGGGTGCAAACATGAAAAGTAACAACCTGGCAACAAGGTACTCACTCATTCAAGGGTTTGCATGAGCACACACACACACACACACACACACACACACACACACACACACACACCAGTCTTGTCAACCCAGTCCCAGCCAGTCAATAGTAGAGATGGCCTTTCCCTGCAAGTGGGGAAGGCAGAGAGGTCTTGATGTAATGGTGTGAACGGTGTGCAGATCAGATGGTCTGGTAGCCTGCGTGACTCCTCCTCCTGCCGATGAGGTAAGCAATGAGCACTATGACGACAAGACCAGCCAGGGCGGAACCTACGATGATGGGGATGAGCACACTCTCCCGGTCCAGTGAGCACTCCTCGGCTGGGGAGGGGGAGGGGGAGGGGGAGATAGAACAAACAAACAAACATGAGAACCATCCAAATGTTGGGTCTCAGATTGCTCAATCAAGGCAGATATCTTGGTATTGTGTTTACTGGACTTTTGCACTGTGTACTTTCCTGTCCGTGGAACATCACAGTGTACTAATAGTTCATTTCTATTACTTCTGAAATATTAATTTCAATATTGTACACTAATACTACAACACTGCTGCTTTAATCTTGTCTGATAAAGAACTGACGGTGTTTTGCATGTCTTGTGATCATGACTTATGTCTTCTAAACCTGACTCTTATGTCCTGTACATATGCAGTTTGAAGATATGGATCTGAGTATGATTCTCATTACACCAATGCATGCTGGGAACTGCAGTCTAACTTCCTCCATGTACAATGGCAATCAACACTTCAGGGAACTTCACAATCAGCCTTGAGCAGTCTCTCTCACTCTCTCTCTCAGTTACACAGTTAGTACATCATCAAGCACTCACTGTAAGCTCAGTGCAGTGAATGACTGTAATTCATACAAATGACCTCCTTTCCAATAAGAACCAAAGCTAATAAGTATTAAGTATTAAGTAATAATAAGTATTAGTTCCGAGCCTAAAGTTCTGCCTTAAGACTGACTGTAACATATTGGAATGGCTGGTAGTGTGGGAGTGGGACATAAGAGCAGAGGTGGGGTGAGGTTTGCTGTACCTGCTCCAAACTGGTTGCCTCTGACCTCAAAGGGCTGCACCTGAACTTTGAAAGTGTTGAGGGAAAAACCGCTCGCCACAAAAAGCATCTGCTCAGTGGTGCACATGTAGGAGCGACCCAGAGTGGCCTGCAGGTAGTTTAGGGTGCTGTTGCCTGCGATGAATGGGACTGGAGAGAATGGTGAACACACAGGTGTGTGTTTGCGAGCGCACACACACACACACACACACACACACACACATTAGATATTCAGAGTAGTTGAATTAGGATTCTTATGGCAGATTGACATAGTTAGACTAAATGAAATCTGGCACAATCGGCATGCTGTAAGACAACAGTAAAGGGAAGTGAAACTGTATCATTACACATGTAATATTTCAGGACAGTTCGGGGATTACATGGGTAGCAAGGATATTTTCCCATACCTGTCATGTCGGGCCAGTCAGCAGACAAATTCAACGCACTGAGATGATATTTACTGGTTGTGGTATTCTGTGGGTATAGAGAAGAAATACAATAGAACAGCAGGACTGACCTTAGGTTTGGACTAGAGGAAGTGTGAGAGAACATGTTAACCGCACCAGTGTGAATGTGAAGCTGAGGTTGGTGAGTCCCTCCATCAGCAGCAGAGTTGCAGTTGTTGATTCGCAAAACCCCAAGGTTGATGTCTTGTTTGGCTCCAGGTTCATTATGCTCTGCACAGTCTGAAGGTGAAGTTATAAAGAGTCAAATCTTAGCTGAAACCATACTGTCCATACTGAACACGGAGGCTTGCTGAGCTGGTCCTCGGGCCTGTGGCTGTGCGTATTTCTTTACCTTGTTCTGGGATTTGGAGATGTACGTTAGATTAAGCTGTAGACCCATTCTGGCCAGAAGGCAAACGGTTCCGTTGGTGTCGACAACGCTGTAGTTACCAGGCTCTGGGTTGCTGGGGGGGGTGGGGGAAGGGCTCGGCGTGGTCCTGGGTGTTGTCGTGGGAGCTATGGTGGTGCTGGGTTCATCAGCTGGACAAACACTCTCTGAAGAAGTATAAACACACGTTAGACAGTAGTTCTACTGATTAGATGGTGACTATACAAAGAAAATCATAACAGCTCATAAAGCGTAACAAAGCTTGTAAAACTCTACATTGTTGAGGCAGGGAAAAAAAACATTAGTTTATTGGAAGGTTAATGACGTTGTCCAAGAACATTAAAATAGCTGGAAATAACATCAAGGTAACATCTTTATGACAGGGTGCAACAGTAATTTAAGACAACGGGGTACCATCAGTGCTGAAATTGGCACTGCTCATGTAAGCCTCCATCTGGACCTCAAAGAAGGTGATGTTGACTACACCCAGATGGACAGTCGTGGGGCTCAGACACCAGTAGGTGGTGTTGAGCTTTGCTGAGATCCCAGAGGAGTTTGTCACCTGGGTAATGACACCTGCAAAAGTAAAAGAGGCTCCTGTTTTTAAACACTGGCAGGAAGCAAGATTTAAGTATTTATTTTTGTCATTTAAGACAAATGTTGATGACAACTATTATATTTCCAGTCCAATGCAATGTTCTCTCGATTGGTCACAAAATGAACACCTCAGCTTAGAAAGATCAACACATACTCCAATTTAAAAAAATTCAAAATTATAACATAGTGAAAACAATTCTACTTAATTATATTCTATTTTAATTCCAATTACATCCAAGAACAGAATGGAGCGTTTCTCACTCTTGCTGGAAGACTGAGGAAACAAGGTGCTGTCGCTTAAGTTGTAGCTCAGGCTCAGGTTGGCCACTCGGTACAGCTGTTCACTGCTGGAGAAAACCAGGCCCAGAGTGTGGCCCTCGCCGAAGGCAGCCAGCAGCTCCGGGGAGGCCCCTGCTCCTCCACAGGTGCTCCTGTTGCTCACCACTGCCGAGGACGGGAGCGGCACGTTCACCGTTTTCTGCAGCCGCCAACGACAGGAAATACCACAACCATGCGGCTTAGTGCTATCAGCCATAACGGAGAAACTACTGGGTTTTTGGTAAAATATACATCAACTGGGTCTGGGAAACTTTAAAGGATCAAACGTGTGGCGTTTAACACTACAACAACTGTATAAGGGAGATGAGTAACACTTTAGTTTAATGTTTCCAGTCAAAGACTTTATAAAACCTTCATAACACAACTTCCTTCAACTGTGTGAAGGAGCAATAGTTAAGCATGCAGTTATTTAACACAGAGCAAGATAATGTAAAGATATTTGACTATTTATCTATAATAGCAGTCTTTGGACTGGTCATTCTGGACTATTTTTCACAGGTTTAAGTAAATGTCAGTTTCATATATAAGTGCTCAAACAAGCGTGTGTGGGTTCCTAATGAACACCTTACCGTTCCATTGACGACAGGGTATGTAATGGAGAAGTTAGCAAAGAGCTGTGCTTTGATGCACGTTGAATTTCCAGCTTTCACCTCAAACGTTACTGCATGTGCCACAGCAAGCCAGCCTGCAGGAGAACCACAAATACGTTTAATTTATGTTCCACATCTAAAACGCCAAATCCCTGTATAGGAAGCAGTACATAAAACTACTTATTGACAAATGATACGGGCTGAAAAAAATATTAAATGCAGTTTGTAGCCACAAGAGGGCGCTATACGCCTTAATTTAGATTAGCACGAACCAAGCAGAAATTTTCTCCAAGTATACTCCAGTATTTTCTCTGGGCTTTTGGGCTGATATGATTTTCAGTCAGGCTTAGAATAATGTAAACATGCCGCCTTAACATAGCAATTTTATCTATATAAACCAGTAATGTGCTTTAAGTGAAACACCCAGCTTGTTTACAAGAGCTGTTTTTGTAGTGGGATAAACTGGAATAAAATTATCATGAGATAATCGAGGCCATTAATAAAGCATAACAAGTACAATAAAACGAAATAAGTCTCTATTGAGCTGTCCCAGGACACAGGTAACTAAGAAATGAGTTCTGAACCAGCTTGACAGTGTACATTTAAAAACATCCAAACCCGAGCGCACACTCTCGCACGCCGGTGTTTTCCCGTTCCGGACCGTATTACATTACAAATAACTGCGGCGAAGACCCAACTGACAAACTCGAAGAGCAGCTTTGCGACACGTGACGCCTGCTTCACACACCACGGACTGTGACTTCAGTAAGATCTTATGACAATGCCACCCCTCTAAAAAAAGCGTGACAAACACTGAGGGCAAAAGAAGAAGCAAGACAAAGAGCAACAAAATGCACTGTAATAATAATGAAGCAAAATACTGCTTCTGTTACTTAACACTAATCAACATCAGTCTAGTTAACTACTAAAAATCCGCGCAGCCCAAAGACGAATACAAACTTTTAGGCTATAACTCGGTGATTTTTAAAAAAAAACAACAAACAAACAACAAAAAAAAACACTGGCTTTGACATCTAAAAAGCACAGAGAAAACGATTTATTGGACTATCAGTGTCACCCACACCGACTCTTATGCCCCGTGAAGACGAGCATAGAGCGGCCACTGTTTTTTGCACAAAGCGCTTCTACCGTCACGTGACAAACCAGAACAATGGAGCGCTCGGAAAGCGATCGACCCCGTTTGACAGCTTCCCAAACTGATGCTCCCTGCTTAGACACCTAAAAATGCAGCGATAATGAGTCTCCGAGACAGGATACAGGGAGAAAATGTTGTTTTCAAAAGGCATGGGGAACCGTTTAATAACTTAGCGCCGCAAATTATTTCAAACACGTTAGGCCTACTGGTAGCGCTCTGGCAACGATTCAGGTTCTTATGGCGTAGTTTGTAGAAACAAAACTGCAAACATGAGATGATGTGCACTCTTAAAATAATACAAATAATACACTACTAGAGAAGGAATAGTTGCTATGAAGGATGGGTTGGTTGTACAGATACTGATTCGTGACGCGACACTACACGCATCAAGATCAAATGAACTGCTCAGTACTATAACGAAATTTACGAAATTCATGCTGCACTATTTGATAGTATACAAGTCGTTTAACAAATACGTTGGTTTGCACTTAAAAGTATTTAGGGTTTCTTTAGTCCTCAATAATCGCTCGTTATTACTTACCTAGCACAACAAAACAGGTAGTCGTGATAGCTGGTAGTAGTTTTGGAGTCATTTTGCAGTTTGGAGTCGTTACTGTAAATATGTCGCGGGGAAGGTGTTCGTGATCAGTACTGGCGGCAGTAAATTCTTAGGACACCCCTCGTTCCGGAGTTACGCGGCACTAAATCCAAACGTAGCGTTCCTTGTCGATTTTCTTCTACAAATGTTGTTTCGTTTGTTATTAAATTTATATTGCCTGATCCCTATTGCAAGAAAAGTTAACGGCGCTGCAAACAGGACGCAGCGCTTTCATGGCCTTCGTATTAATACTAAGAATGTTCCAGTCATGTGAAACACGGTTTAGAACCACCCAGAACAGTCACGTGAGGACAGATCCACAAACCACCCATCAGGTCGTGTTGAGTGACTTTTTAACACGTTACACATCTGATAAACAATGTACATGTCTTTGTTGTTTTTTTAGAGTTCAAAGACCGGGTAATAATAGTCAAGATTCTTGGTTTGATCAAAGTTTATGTCCACGGTACACACTACAGACGATCAGGAAATGCTCAGTATAAAATGTACATACGTCATAGGCTCTGCAAACTCTGCATTACCAAAGCGCACTCCGACGCACCTTTCGTAATTTGCAGTTCACAGCCTCGTGAGTCCACGCGCACTCTCAGACTGTTGTCAGGCAACTTTGTGTGGAGTCCTCGTGCCTCACTTTGATGTGGAATCACGTGCCCGCATTTCACCAACATTCATCGCCATTGTGAAAAATTGTTTTTGTCAAACATTTTGGAGCAGCACTTGCCTCCTTAAGGCCACGCAAGTCAGACGACACTGCTATACTATAAAGAAGCGTGTCATTGCCGATCACAATTTCTCGTGTATCTTGAATACCGGCCATACGATTCACTAGAAAAAAAAAACATTTATTTGGATAAATTATCCAGTGAAGGTAACTCCCTACCCGTATCTGATACTTATTAAAATGTATTTAATCTTGGTATTAGTGTTTACACACGAGTCTGCCATACCGAGATGCGTTATTGCAACTGATTCGCAAGTGTTAAAGTCAAAAATACTTTAAAAATACCGTTTCACAGTTGCATGAGAGGCCTTCAGGTCTTGCCTCAATTCACCGTGATCCTTCTCTTGCTATGGTTCTTTAAGCAATTGCTCCCTAATCGGGCAGGAAATTTAGTTAGTCCATGCAGGACCGAAGCCTGGTCTATAACTACGAAGAGCAGGAACCGTATTTGGCTGTGCGAATTAAAATAGAATTCTGCCCAACTTGCAGACATCAAAAGCACTGATTAGCACTGCTGAGGTGCATTCCCACAGTTGGGATCCAGATTCGAATCCGAGCTGTGGTATGTGCCACCTGTAGCGGGGAGTCCTGAGGATGCATTTGGTTATTTTCACTTCGGAGAGGAGGATTACAGTACGCTTTGAATAGCAGAACCTTAACCACCACTTGTATATGTTTCACAAAGCTATATGTAAAGAAGCGATTTAATAAAAACAAACAACGAAACAAACCATGATGCACTGCGTCCTGGTTTTTGCCTTCACACCCTGTGAATTTTGAGTATCAACTGCCTGACTATTGATACACACTGAAAATGCAGAAATATATCATATATATATATATATATGTATATATATATATAAAAATGCAATATGCTCCCTCATTGCCCTCCATGTGCTCGACAGGTGCTAGAGTCATGATATTCTAATTAAATATTATTTAATAGTTTGATATGTTTCTGCACATACAAAGAATAGAATCTACAAAATGTGACGAGCCAGAGATGTTGGTCAGAATATTTAGTGGTGAATTAGAAGAAAACAAATCTGACACGCAGATACACACACACACACGCAAACACTCATAACACAAACACACACAGAAAGGTGCTTTGCTGAGCCCATAACAAATCATACACCTCTTTTTGTCACCTTTTGTCTTTTTTTCTTTCATCATTTCAGTATGTGAAACCTAGAGAATGTTAGCTTGTTGTCATACTTCTTAGCATATGCAATGTGTGTTAGTGTGTAAAATGCTTGTTTTCTCCAGATTTCCACAGCCTGAGAGAGAATTTGTCAGAAACCCTGAAGCAAACAGGACCTGCTGCCATTCGTAACTGAATCGGCACAACTGAAGTGACACAGTCCTGTTGTGTTGTAGCAAAATGACAGATGAGCAATCGGAACCAACAACTAAAACTAAAATAACAAGACAAAGAAAGAGAATGAGAGAGAAATACAGAGACAAAGTTATTCAACATAAACTGTCTAGCATAGAACAGACTGACCACAAATGATCACAACCAAAACTCAAAAAAAAAAACAAACAAAAAAAAAAGTGGGGAGAAAAAAAAACCCAGGAGGAAGAAAAAAGTGCTTATTATTTGTGGAAATCATCAACTCAACACTCGCCTCTCTTGACCCTCCTGTAGTCACCCCTTAACTCCACCCCTCCAAAGTACAGTACCCCCCCACGCCAGCTCAGTTCACTCCAAAGGGGCTTTTGGGGGTTAATGGAAGAGTGGCTTCTAGGCAGTTCAGGGGCCCATCAGGGAGGAGAAGCCCTGATGCGCGTGGTGGGGAGGGGGAGGTAAAGCAGGGGCTTGTGGCCCAGCTAAACAGCGTGTCCAAGGGGGGGCTGCCAGCACGCGGCTGGGCGGCGGGGAGCGAATCTCAGGCCACGTAGTGGTACTGATTGGTGCTCTCCTTGTCCCGCTCCATGTAGTCACGGTCGATGAGGGACTCGATACGCTTCTTCAGGTCTCCCGGCTGAAGAGTTAAAGAGAGTAAATGGGTTTTAATGCAGTGAGGGTGAGTGCGGAACACACTGGCATCTTCGGTCAGTGGAGACAGCAGCTCTTACGACGTACCTTGACTGGGAACTTGAGCTGGTTGTAGAGTTCTGAAACTAGCAGGTTGTGGCTGAGAGTCTTCCTCATCTTCATGATCCTCACCACGGCTGCGTCGATCTGGTACTGCCTGTCCTGGAACACTCGCTCTGTGGTACTCACCTGCTCCTCCACCTGAGGAAGTGACAGCCCAACACGAAGGAGCAGGGCATAAAAAAATTATTATTTTTTTTAAAGAATGGGGGGGGATTAACATAATGAAAAAAAGAAGTGCAATTATTAACTAAACCGGTTGAGCTGCTGACAGAGACAGAGAGAGAGAGAGAGAGACTGAATGAGAGATAACTAAAATTTACCAGAGGAAGGAGGTAAGAATTATGACAGAAAGATTGCAGATTTAGAGTGGAATAAACGCAAAGAGACCAGCGAAAAAAACCTACCGTCTCCTTCATTTGAATCTGGTTGATTTTGATTCGGAACAGTTTGTGTTTGAAGTCATTGTTGAAGTTGAAGCGGTCTCCGTCCTCAACGTCTTTGCCTCGGGGATTCTTATTAAGTACGCGCGCTTTCCCACAGGCCAGGGACTGCAATGTGCGTCGTAGCTCACCGTCCTCTGAGGAAACATGGTACCGATATGTTAGTTCCTATTTAGTCTAAATGTCACCTGTGAAGTTGCACTATAACTTCTAACACATTTATATACAACACATAACTACAACAAAAAACACAATCCCTACTAACAACTACAACAAAAACAATCACTGGAAAATGACTTATGAAAATGTACTTTTCTGATTTGCTGCATTAATTGCAATTTTTTGTTTCATCTAAATTTGATTTATTTATTAATTTTTTTTTACCATAACTAGGTATTAAATACCGGGCATGTGAGCAACAGAAGTTTCCTTCAGCTCTTTCCTCAAAAGAGGTGAGGTGTGGAACTGAGCTGAAAGCAGGTCTCAATCTGATAAATGTTGACACTAATGTGTTCTGTGATGCTTGCCTTTCATAGCTATTATCTAGAAAACATGACTATTATCTAGAAAACATGACTAAACTGCCTTTTGCTCTTTTTTCTCCAAGACTATTTCTGTACAAAGATAAAATGCATATATATTTAAACAGAGACCTTTTCAGCACTATGAATACTTTACAGTAGAATATATGTGAGTGACAGTAGAACAACCGTTATGATCCTGTGGTAAGAACATTCAAAGCAGAACAAGACAAAGTACCCAGCAAGTTCCCAAGAAAACCCCATTGTCTTTTAGGTCATTAAGATATGAACAGTTATAATAGGAAACAGTTATAAAAAGAGGGGGAAAAAGAGCGGAACATGTACACAAATTATTTAACAGGGACTGTGTAGGGCGTTTTCTTTCTCTTTAATTTTTTTACCTATCCCTGTAGCTGTGTGGATCTCTTCTACTGTAAACTCTTCTCCTTCGTTGAACATGAGCAAGACGAGAGTCTGGAATAAGGACACCTGCAGCTCCTTTTTACCCTACAAAGAGGAAAAGGGTGACTCAGTCCACAGCCGCACCACACAACCCTTACGGGCTGTGGTTAACACAAAACAGAGCACTTCCAGGTCATCCAGGAAGGGGTTAGAGGCAGACCTCCTTGAACTCAGCCTTGAGCACCGCGTGGCCCAACGTGGGCTGCCACTGGAGTTTACGTCCACTGTGCTTCCCCAGGTAGAACATCTTGAACACCTCCTGGAGCTTCACCATCTAAACACACACACACACACAGAAGATATTGCTCTCAAATTTATAGCATCTTGTTCTCAGTGTTTCTCTCTCTCTCTCTCTCTCTCTCAAATATGGAGATGGTAAATTTATGCACCACCTGAGAACTTATAACTTTATAAAAGCATTCACTGTACTGAATGTTCCCAACAATACCACCGGTTTATTTTGACTGAAAAATTGTACATTCAGTGAATTGTGCGTGCAATTCACGACTAAATACACAACCCCTTGAGTAATGCCTTTTCTAATCACACACACGCACGCACATATACCAACCTCTAGAGGAAGATGGATTTCCATAGGTGTATAGGTGGGCCAGTAGCCCATGGTGAGGATGTTGACGGTCAGTTCAATGTTGCTGGGGTCGCTCTGGTGCTGCATGTACTGATCACAAGAGACAGAATCATTAACCCCAGTCACAGCAGCACATCTCAAACCCAGCTCTCATCTCAGGCTTCGATGACACTGATGCTGACGCTAACATCACATCCTTCATTTCTGTCAGGCTCGCAGAAAATAGGATTAAATAGAGGAGGGTAAAATAATTGAAAAGGGGCCGTTATTGCATAATTGGCTTATTCATACTGCTCTCAGGAATCAGAATGAAACCATCGGGGGAGTGTTTGGAGAACTGTTGGTTTCACTGAACAATATGAACAGCTCTGTTACTTCTGTCTACATCAAAAAAAAAAAAAAGCACTGTAAAAACCCAGGCAAAAGTCCAAAGCAATTTTTAGGTGGAACAGGGAACTTTATTCTGATTCAAATGTACCCACTTTTCTGGAAGTTTCTGGAGGGTTCATACCTGTTTGAACTGGATCATGATGTCTTTGGAGAGCTCCATGTCTTTGAACATGCCCTCCAGCTTGCTGGTGAAGGCCGCACCACACTCTGCAAGAGGTCACAACCTCACGTCACATGCGACTGCACTTCAGAGGACGTAACCGACAGCCTCACAGGCCGTGCTCCTTAAACCTGTACTTCTGCTCACAAGGGAACTGTTCCATCTGGCCTGGAATTTGAGTACTTTTTTTTTAAACAAGCTTAAGGAGGTGGTAAAGGCCCAAGCTGATAATCTGATAGATCTTGTTCTAGACAAAGCTTTGATTTCTACACGTGACCTTTCACAATTAACCCAAACACATGAGCCTGAAGAAAAGACACACATCAAACACAGCGATTTATGCTGCCAGTCTCTCCATTAACGCACGACAAATGACATTATTATACTGCACCATTAATTAAAAAGTTATTTTATTTAAGAAAATATTATTTGATGCTTTGTGTATCCTATGTGACAAGAACTCTCATTCTTGGTCGACCGAACATGTGGTAGTTGAAGGAGAGCACTACTCTGACAGATCACCATCACCTGCAGTGTGCAAAGGCTCAGCGTCAGTGACTTCCTGCTGCTTTCAGCATGTGACCGGAGGCCTTGCGTTTGTGCAACCTGGACCTCTGTGCTGGGAAACGCTGCCTCGGGGTTTCCACACTTACTGCCTGTCGGCTAGAAACCCCAGCTTCCCTTCCAGAGACGGCGGCGTCTTAAATTCGACAGGATGGAAAGGAGGAGGGGAGAGTAAGCCCTACCGTGTTTGAGTTTGGACAGCATAGACTTCTCTGCATCCACAGAGGCACTCTTGCCCACCAGCAGACGCTTCGCTAGGTCCTTCTTGTAGAAGGCTTCAAAGACGTCTTTGCCTGCAGCGGAAAACGGGTGTGAGAAAATTCAGCCTTGGAGATGCTATGTCTAGGGTAGACTGACTGGTGTTGTGAAACCCAGCCTCAGGGTATGTTTGCGCAACTGTCAATAACAGATATCAAATGTATTTTTTAAAAAATACATTCCTAAGAACACACACACACACACACACACACACACACACACACACATAGATATATATGTGTGTGTGTGTGTGTGTGTGTGTATGTGTATGTACATGCACATGCACACACACACATGCACATATATATATATGTGTGTGTGTGTGTGTGTGGGTGTGTGTGTGTGTATGTGTTTGTGAGTGTGTCTCTGAGTCTGTGTGTGCATGTGTGTGTGTGCATGTGCATGCGTGTGTGTTTGTGTGTGTGTGAAGCTGTGTGTATGTGTTTGTTTGTGTGTGTGTGTGTGTGTGTGCGTATGTTTGTGTTTATATGTTTGTGAGTGTGTGTGTGTGTGTTTGTGTGTGTACATAACGCCAGCTCCATAACCTGACCACAGGGTGGATGATGATGTGAGGAATGTGAGGTGTGACAGCAGGTACTCAACATCTGAACGTGTGATTATAGCCTCACTATTAACACGTGTGTTCAATATCTGAACACACGTGTGATTATAGCCTCACTATTAACACGCTGAACATGAGAACGTCCTCTTTCTCTCTTTGTCTCTCTCTCTCCCTCTCACTGTCTCCCTCTCTCTCTCACTGTCTCCCTCTCTCTCTGTCTCTTTCTCCCTCTCTCTCTCTCTCCCTCTCTCGGTCAGATTCAGTGTGTGTGTGTATGTGTGTGTGTGTGTGTGTGTGTGTGTGTGTGTGCTCCAGGCTCCCACTAGGAGGCGCTGTAACAAGGACAAATGGTGCCTGAGCTGCCCAAACAAAAACTACCATGTGGAGAGGAGAGGACAGAGGGGTCAGTGTTCAGTGGTCCACCGGCACATAAGCGCACACACAAACACACACACACACACACACACACACACACACACACACACACACACACACACACACACACACACATGCCTGCCTGCCTGCCTCATCCACCAGCCAAGCTCTAACACAATCGCTTTAATAGCCCAGTCCTAATAGCCAACAGCCCAGTGTGAAACATTAGAGAAATATTTATTTGCCTGCTGAAATAAGCATGTGTGAGCCTGATTGGGTTATGTGGTAATTCATTTGGCTTTAAGCTTCAGGCTTGCTGGGGGCAGACGGTTGCGCTGCGTCGTCTCTACACAGCACAAGTGTCACTTCACTGAGCAGGTGACAGTGCTGGTTTAGCGGGTCAAACACACTGATAGTGTCATTGTTGCTGTCTTTGTACTAAATGAGCATGGATGAGTCAGTCTGTACTATCTGCTCTCTCTCTCTCTCTCTCTCTCTCTCTCTCTCTCTCTCTCTCGCTCTCTCTCTCTCTCTCTCTCTATCGCTCTCTCTCT